>CAUYLG010033462.1:0-25689 GCA_963573385.1 Cacajao melanocephalus | reverse complement strand
GTGCCCCAGGTTGCCCAATGATGCTAGATGTAAGATGGGGAAAGAAAGGAATCTCATAACCTAAAGTATTATGTGCTCCAGTCTGGTGCTGGTTTTGTTTACCTAAATTCTTTTTTTTTTTTTTTGAGATGGAGGCTCTCTAAGTGGCCAGGCTGGAGTGCAGTTTCGTGATCTCGGCTCGCTTCAACCTCCGTCTCCTGGGTTCAAGCGATTCTCCTACCTCAGCCTCCCAAGTAGTTGGGACTACAGGTGCCCGCCACCACACCCAGTTAATTTCTGTACTTTTAGTAGAGATGGGGTTTCACCATGTTGGCCACGATGGTCTTGCTCTCTTGACCTCGTGATCCGCCTGCCTTGGCCTCCCAAAGTGCTGGGATTACAGGTGTGGGCCTCTGTGCCCGGCCTTGTTTACCTAATTTCTTAAAAAAATTATTTTATTACTCCCAAATCAGCTACCTCCCCAATACCATAAGAGCCTATTGTAAATCTTCCCCTATTCATAATTTTTCTTATTGCAGTCTTCCCTCACAATTTCCAATCTCCTACTTCAGGAAGGAAGCACAAATCCTCATGAAAGAACTACACTGAATTACCCTTTCTCTCTTAAATTTGTTATATTTCCATTCTTTCCAGATAATCTAAGATTTTACCTTCTACCTGTATTTGTGGTTTAACCCTGCCAAATCTCCCTATTCCTTTCTTTATATATATAATGGATGATACAAGCCAGTGTGGTCTTAGAATCATATTGTCTGTGTTTGAACTCCAAGTCCACTATTTATTAGCTATGCAACCTTGAGTAATTCCCCTGGCCTCTCTGAATGTTATTTTCTTATCTGTAAAAGAGAGTGATAAGACTACCTTCTTCACAGGATGGTAGGGACAATTAAATGAGAGAATCCACATAAAATAATTGAAATATGACCTACACTTAGGAAGTACTCAATGAAAGTGACTATCAGATAGATGCAATTCAACTGTGAAATACAGGCAGAGAATACAGAGAGCATTTATGCAAAGAAAAAATGTTTATTTTAAATTACATTGATGGTGGTAGTACTGAGACTACTATATGTATAGGTAAGATAATCAAATGAGTAATTACTTTATTTTCTAATTCTATCTATCTTTCCATGTTATCATTGAGAATTAGTATTTCTGGTTTGGCAGAAATTTGTAAAATTGGCCTGGTACATCTTGTCACACCATATAATAAGTAAACCATCAAGGACTACTAGCATAGTCTCAAAAGCATTCAGAACTCAACCTGAAGAGGCATCCACTGTCAAATGATCATCAATAAGTATAGTCAGTAAAATTTTTCAAAATGCCTCAAATATATGTAAATCCAATAATTCATAATTATTCTGTTTAAAATCCTTATTTTGTCATCTGTGAAAGATTCTAGGGAATCAACTCATTATTTTTGAAAACTCCTAAATAACACGAAAGAAACAAACACTTTTCCTGCATTTCCTTTACAATCTATATCTCAAAGTAACAAAATTGCTGAAAGAAATTTTTTGGAGCAGCACTCGAGTTAATAAAAAAACAAAGTGACAGAAGTGCAATATCACAATTTTACAACCTCTAATGATATGTTTCTACACAAGTATCAATAATTGTGGCTAACTGTAAAAAGAGTCACAACCCAACCTTATGTGCCTCTTGATGGAAATAATCAAAATTCCCTTGAAGTATTCTTGTCAAAAAATTGTACCTGAGGCTGGGTGTGGTGGCTCACGCTTGTAATTCCAACACTTTGGAAGGCCAAAACAGGTGGATCACCTGAGGTCAGGAGTTCGAAACCAGCCTGGGAAACATGGTGAAACCCTGTCTAAAAAAAAATAAAATTTTTTAAAGAAAAAATTTGTATCAGAATCTGGTCAAGCTAAAAGATTTAATTATTGATAAACTGGAAATACAGAGAACAAAGGAACATTCTAAACTCTACCATAGGGATACAGTCAGCAAAGCTGAGAATGAAAAAATAAAAGGGATGTGAAGGACCTTTTCAAGGGGAACTACAAACCACTGCTCAAGGAAATAAGAGAGGGAACTAACAGATGGAAAAACATTCCATGCTCATGGTTAGGAAGAATCAATATTGTGAAAATGGCCAGACTGCCCAAAGTAAATCATTATATTCTTTAACTGATAATTAAATAGAGAAATAGTTCTCTTCTACAACAGTAATTTTTTTTCTTTTTTGAGACAATGTCTTGCTCTGTTGCCCAGGCTGGAGTGTATCACCTTCCTGGCTCAGGTGATCCTCCCACCTCAGCCTCCCAAGTAGCTGGGACTACAGGTGTACCCCACCACACCCAACTAATTTTTGTATTTTTTTGTAGAGACAGGGTTTTACCATGTTGTCCAAATGAACAATTCTTTTTTAAAATTAATTTTAAAATAAAATAGAGATGGAATCTCACTATGTACCCCAGGGTGGTCTCAAATTCCTGACCTCAAGTGATCCTCCTGCCTCAGCCTCCCAAAGTGCTGGGATTACAGGCATGAGCCACTCACTACACCCAGCTAATTCTTGATAAAGTTCCAGATAAACCAGAGTCAATCTTTTGTCAGTCTACACAGTAGTTATGGCCTTGGAAACTTTAGTGTATGTTCACACCCAGCAAGAACGTATTGATGTTTACTTGTAAAATAGAGTTAGGCTCTCAACTCAGAGGATTATAGATGTGTTTTTTGCCTACATGAATGTCTGGCAGAACACTCAAGAGTCATGTTAGAGGTCTGGCACGGTGGCTTATGACTGTAATCCCAGCAATTTGGAAGTCTAACGTGGATGGATCATGAGATCAGGAGTTCGAGACCAGCCTGGCCAACATGGTGAAACCCTGTCTCTACCTAAGATACAAAAACTTAGCTAGGCATAGTGGCATATGCCTGTAATCCCAGCTACAAGGGAGGCTGAGGCAGGAGAATCGCTTGAACCTGGAAGACGTAGGTTTCAGTAAGCTAAGATTGTGCCATAAAGATCCACTACATGCTGGGAAATAGGGTGAGACTCCATCTCAAAATTAAAATAATAATAATAATAAAAAAAAGAGTTATGTTGGACACAAAAACCAGTTTTCATAGAGTGGCACTGTCCTGTGCATTGAAAGGCATATTGCATCCCTGGCCTCCTCCCTCCAAATGCCAATAGTGACTGCAATCACTGCACTGACCAGAATGTCCCCCAGGAGAGTGCCCATCCCTTATGAGGACCAGAGGCTAAACCCTTCTCAACTCCAAAACCATGTCCACAGTGCCTGATCACCTCTGAGTCCATATTCCATTTATTTATTTTTCTTCTCTTCTGTATGTAATTTCTCCATTTGTCATTCTCTGTGCATTTATCAACCTGTTCAACATTCTTTCATTAAAAAAAAAAATTCTTCAAATCACTCTTCTGCCCTACTGCTGACTTACATCATACTGCATCTCTCACCTGGATTTTGAATATTCTCTTAACTCATGTCCTTCCTTCAAATCCTGATGTCTTCATCCCCAATCTACTCTTGCTATCAAATGGAGCCACCAGATATGCAGATCAGGTCAGGCTAGGCCTCTGCCCAGGATCTCCCGGTAGGCTAAAGATCCATTCTACAAATGGTGCCTCATTACCAGGTTCTCCGCAAACATCTGCTTCTCACATTTCAGAAAAAATGTTGAGCCACTTTTTTTTTTTTTTTTTTTAAATTGAGACAGAGTCTTGCTCTGTCACCCAGGCTGGAGTGCAGTGGCACAATCCTGGATCACTGCAACCTCTGCCTCCTGGGTTCAGGCAATTCTCCTGCTTCAGCCTCCCGAGTAACTGGGGCTACAGGTGTGCATCACCATGCCCAGCTAATTTTTGTATTTTTAATAGAGACAGGGTTTCGCCATATTGATCAGTCTGGTCTCAAACTCCTGACCTCAGATGATCCACCCACCTCGGCCTCCCAGAGTGCTAGGATTATAGGCGTGAGCCACCACACCTGGCCTGAACTACTTTTTAAGACATGATTGACATATAATAAACCACACATATTTAACAGCTTTATTGAGGTATAATTAATGTACTACACAATTCACCTATTTAAAGCATGTAATTAAATAATTTTTAGTGTAGTCACAGGGTTCTCACATGTTTAAAATATACACGTTGAAGGCTGGGCCAAGATTGTGAACCAAGATTGTGCCACTACACTGTAGCCCAGGCGACAGAGTGAGACTCTGACTCAAAAAAGTAAAAATAAAAATATATACAAGTTGACACATTTTAACATAGGTACCTAACCCTGAACTCATTACCACAATCAAGATGATATCTATCACCCCCTAAAGTTTTCTTATGCCCATTTGTAATTTCTTTTCCCCTCCCTAGCAATCACTTATCTGCTTTCTGTCATTATAAACTAGTTTACATTTTCAAAAATTTTATGGAAACAAATCATGTACTATGTACTGTTTGCTTTGTCATTTGTTTTGGTCTAGCTTCTTCATTCAGCATAATTATTTTGAGATTCACCCATGTAAGCATATGTCACTAGCTTATTCTTTTTTATTGCTGAGTAGTATTCAGTTATGTGATTATACCACAATTTGTGTACTTACTTGTTAATAGTAATTGGGCTGTTTCCAATTCAGGAGTATTACCAAAAAAAAAAAAAACGCTATTAGAAACATTCATATATGAGTATTTGGTCACATTGCTTTCGTTTCTCAAGGGCAAACACCTAAGAGTGGGACGGCTGGATCATATGATAAGTATATGTTAAGAAACTTATCATATAAGTATAAAGTGGACTTTCAAAGAAACTACCAAACTATTTTCCAAAGTGGTTTTGGTACCATTTTGTGTTTCCTCCAGAGGCATATGAGAGGCTCATGTGCTCCATATCCTCACCAACACTTATGTGGTCAGTCTTTTTAGTCTTAGCCCTTCTACTGAATGTGTAGTGGTGTGCCTCACAGTTTAAACTCTAGTGGTCCTAACCCCTAGTAGTTCCCACTACATACCATCCGGCATCACTTCCCCAAGCCTTTGCTCTGGCTGTTCTTGCAACCTGGATCCTTCTTTACCCATCCCTTAGTTAAACCATCTTCCTTTTGATACAGACAAGAGACAGGGAAATACTGGGTAGAAGAGGGTGGTCCTTTGGCAAAGGCCCCACTCTCCAGCCTGGAAACTCACGGCCCTAAATAGGAACAGGCATTCCTGTTTTCATGCCCCCTTATCCTGTACTCATATAAACCTCAAACCCCAGGCTCCATAGGCAGACAAACAGAAGAGCAAAAGAGCAGCAGAATGGCACAGCAGAGAAGGAGAGAAGAGAAATAATGTCTCAGAGTTCAGCTGGGAACAGTCAGAGAGGAGATCTGCTGCTGGATACCAGACTCCAGGGGATGATCATTTTCCCACTCCATTCCCCTTCCAGCTCCCCATCGATTCCACTGAGAGCCACCTCCACCACTCAATAAAGCCCCTGCATTCACTATCCTTCAAGTCTGTGTGTGACCTGATCCTCCCTGGATGCTGGACAAGAACCTGGGTACCAAGATGGCACTGAGCTGGTTAACACTTAAGCTGTCTGTGACGGCAGAGCTAAAAGAGCACGGTAGCACACCCACTGGGGCTTTGAGAGTTGCAGATACACACCCCTAGACTCCTAATGTGCGGCCAGAGCCCCAGAAGCTCTCACTCTGGCTCCTACACCTGCCCATCTGCATGCTCCCCACCTTAAGTGGTTTGAGCAGCAGCTGCAGCCAAACAGAGGAGCCACACCCCTGTCACACATCATGTAAAGTGGGTCAGGGAACTCTCCTATTTCACTTTATCTAGCCTCAGATTCCTGGCCCATCCAAGTTGAACCAGAGTTTCTCTCTCTCTCTTTCTCTCTCTCTCTCTCTCTCTCTCTATATATATATATATATATATATATACACACACATTTATATAAATGTATATATATATAAATGTGTGTGTGTGTATGTTTATATATATATATATATATACACACACACACACACACACATACCCATAGAATTCTGTGGATTTTTTTCAAAGCCTTTTCACATTATTCCCTGAAATTTTCGGTGTCACTGTTTTCCCTACTCAAGGATGGGGACCTAATATAAAGCTTGGCCCATCATAGCATCATTGTCACAAATGGCAATGTTAGAGACAGGATACAAACTTCTAAGAGTGATACTTTTCCTCTGCAACTTGAAAAATGTAGCTCTGCTGTTTTCTGTTGTGTAGAGAGAGCTGTGATCACAGTCATTGTTACTTGAAAATTATTAATGAGAAATAATATACAGCTGTAGTAATAGTTTTAAATAAAATGAATAATTTTCCTAATTCTACAAAACATTCTTCAAACATAGAAGATGAAATATAAATGAAGGCAAAGGAACTCAACCTCAAAGAAATTAAACTTTATCTGAAGGAGAGTCACCCAATCATTATTTTTATGATTTTAAAGTTTCTGTTTCTGAGGATTTTAAGAATTTTTTTTACCCTTATCCTCTATGTTATGTTGTGAGGATTTTAAGTATTTTTGAGGGAACTATGATTAGTAGTTGTGCCTATAATAGTTTATATGTTGGTGGATGAGGAAGAAGTAGGACTGAGAAGTATATTTCAAGCAGCTTCTGAGAAATTCTCAGTAGCCGATAATACCTGCAAGTTTTTCAACTCCCCAGATAATGATCTGTTAGATGCAGTTTTTATAGGTTCACAGGAGGGAAGCAGAAACATAAAAAGAGTGAGCTGGTTTCCAGGAGAGCGGTTCCTGGTGGTAAGGGGATGGTAAAGAAGTTAAGTTTCAAAGTCCAATTCCAAATTGCAGCGCTGGAATTCAGAGTTATTGTCACTGAGGCTTTATAGCCTGTGGATTTGGCTTGCTGTGCACAGGGAGTGGTTCTTGATTTTCAGCCCTGAGCAAAGTGGCAGTGAAGCACAAAAACATATGCAACACCTTCTCGGGGCGGGGAGGGAGGGGGGTTTACTGGGTTTGCTGGAATTATGCACGGAATTAACCGGCAACTAAAGGAGTTAAAAGAAAGCACTAGAATGTGGGAACTCCTACAGCAATCCAGCTGACTAATCAAAATTATGAACAGCTCCTCATAGCTGGTTTTGTTCTAAGCAAGGTAATGCCATCCATCACAAGCGAAATAAAACCCTGGTAAGGTCAACACAGTCCTGGTAAGGTATGTTTTATGATTAAAGCCCCTGACAAAGTGCTTTGTACAACAGTACTATCTAGCACAGTGCTTCTTAAATTCCCCTGTGCACACGAATCACCTGGCAGTCTTTTGAAAATGGAGATTCTAATTTAGTAGGTCTAAGGAAAGTCCTGAGATGATGCATTTTAAAGCATCTCCTGGATGGGACTGGTATAGCCAGTACTCAGACAATACTTTTTAAGTTGCAAAGGCAGGTACCTAAGTAAATATGTTGCTCTTGGATATTACATTATGAAGTCCTCCTGTAAATTCCTTTGACAAAATTAATTAGTCTATTGTTAATAATCCTATTCACTCCTTGACAAAATAAATAAGTCTGTTATTAATAACCCTATCCACTTTTAGAGGATATGGACATCCAATTCTTTTTTTGTAAATCAACATTTATTTTAGATATAGGGGACACATGTGCAGGCTTGTCACATGGGTATAGTGCACCCAGGTAGTGAGCATAATAAACAATCGTTTTTCAACTTACTCCCTCCCCCCTCTGGTAGTCCATAATGCCTGTTGTTCCCATGTTTATGTCCTTGTGTGCACAATGTTTAGTTCCTAGTTATAAGTGAGAACATGTGGTATTTGGTTTTCTGTTCCTGAATGAATTTGCTTAGTATTATGGCCTCCAGCTCCATCTATGTGGCTACAGGGATTGTTCTGGATTCTAATCCCAGTTCTTCCACTTGATGACTCTGGGCCTGTGGATGAGTGTGCAATGGTTTACTCATCCATAAAATGGGTCTGCATTTTGCAGGTATTACTGGATTGAGTAAATATCTGCAAAGCTCCTAGAACAGTGCCCAGCACATATATAAGCTACATAAATATTTGTTAAATATATTATTAAAATAAATAATATATGCATTAATGTCATATCTTAGTTACTCAGTGGTCCTATGGAATCCAGAAAGCCTGTTCCCTTTTTACCAACTAAAATATCCTACAAGACTTTGCCAAGAAGTAGCTGGTCGGAGAGAAAGGAGACTTCAGCCAATAACCTGAGAACCCTGAAATAAATCCATGACACTTGGAAATGCATTCATTTTCTTTATTTTGTTAAACTTACCTTGGTCCTTTGGTTTTGCAGTTGGTGATGTATATTGGCCAAGTGGCCAAGGATATCTTGAAGTGGCCCCGTCCCTCCTCCCCTCCGGTTGTGAAACTGGAAAAGAGAGTGATCGCTGAATATGGAATGCCATCCACCCACGCCATGGCGTCCACCGCCATCGCCTTCACCCTCCTTATCTCTACTATGGACAGATACCAGGTAATGTGGCCTGTTTCTTTTTTCAACCCATCTACTGATGCAGCCAGTAGAGGCTGCACATCCAAATTTTCTGTTAAAGCTGCTTTGAGGGACCTTAAGGTTTATGAAATAAAGATTAAGAGAAACTGAAACCTATTAAGCTGATGACGATAGCATCATAAATAAAGTGACCATGTATTTTAGCATTCAAATCAGGTTATGCCTGAGTGTGAACATCAGCACCATTAATGACACCAGGGCAAACAGCATAATGTGGACCGTCCCAGGAAACCAGCATGTATTATCACCCTGGGCTGCCTGACGAGACAGTGCCTGAATTAGTGCTCTCATCCTCTGTTTGCAAGAGGAGTTTATGTCCTAGTAAATGATCCTCCAGGGCTGAGATGATTCCACCAAATCCCTCTGCCAGACTCCCCAGGGCTGGAGGCAGCAAACAGTCTGTGCCTCAAATTAGCCTCTAAGGATGTCTCTGCCCTGGTTAAGGCTCAGCCACTAGAAATGATGGCTCAAAGTTTCCTAGAACGGTCTAAATAGTAGAGGATTAATAAATGTTGAAAATAGAAGAATTTTACTTAATATCTGCTTAAATGACAATTATAGTAAGACTTAAACAGTTATATTGTTACAGCGATGGAAGTTATTTTTCTCCTATGTGAGACCTATGGCTCTAATCTTGTGTTTAATTTTATAAGTGTTATCTTTTACCCATTGGAAGTTTTATTTGTTTGTTTGTTATTGAGACAGGTCTCTCTTGCTGGGGCTGGAGTGCAGTGACACCATCACCGCTCACTGCAATCTTGACCTTCTGGGCTCAAGCGATCCTTCCACCTCAGCTTCCCAAGTAGCTGGGACCACAGTTATGCACCACTACATCCAGCTAATATACTTTTTAAATTTTTTGTAGTGAAGGGGTCTCGCTATGTTGCACAGACTCATCTTGAACTCCTGGCCTCAAGCAATCTGCCTGCCTGGGCCTCCCAAAGCACTGGGATTATGGGCATGAACCACTGCACCCGGCCCCACTGGAAGTTTTAGATTCCGTTCAATCTAGCAGTCTTGTAGAAAAATGGCAGTATTGTTTTGCCCTGTCCCTTTACCCCAGAAGCCCAGGGATGGTCCATATTCCAGGTTATCCAGAAGCAGGAAGTCAAACCTCATGTAGCTAGAAAAACTGGGACTAGTGTGGGGTCCCACCTCTACCGCTGTAGCCCTCTACCTGGTGACCTGGGTTTAGACCTCTCTTCTATAAGAAAGGGACAGTTATAAGGAATATATTTGACTAGATATCAACTTTTGTCATGTGACTTTAATGTCATGCCACAGCCAAACAGTATCTGAGCTTGCAGCACTGTCTGAATTAACTTAGTGCAGACGCTGAGCCATGTTGTACCCAATGTCCGCTGCCCTAGAAGGACGTAATGGGCCAAGTGCCAGCTCCCATTAGGTTGCTCTTGGTGCCCAGAAAAGTCTGTGAACATGCTGATATTACTTAAGAGAAAAGCAGCAAGCGGAGGCTTGCAGCAGGAAAACAACCACCACCACCACGGACACATCCATTGCAGAACCGCCCAGTCCTCCTTAAAAAATTCTCATCACCTTACATGATGTAGCAGTTTTCATAAGGTCTGAGTCATGTTATTAATTTCTTTCCTATTTAATTTTTAATGGTGAATATATTTAGCTAGCTCTGTTTGCTCAGAAACAGCTTTTAATATTGGTTTATTTATATACATGTGTGTTGAGTACCCCAAAAACTATTGAAACAAAAATTTTAAAATGTGTATTGAGGCTACTGCCCACACTCTAATTTCCAAATATATTAACTCATTAATTCTTAACACCTTTAAATTAAAGAGACTTAGTTAATGATAAATCTTAAGAACAGACATGACAGCCAGGTGTTATTGTACTCATGTGTTACATGGGAAAGAACGCACTGGGCTTGGACTCAGAAAGCTTGACCCCCCAGTTCTGACTCTGGCTGTGTGACCTTGGGCAGATCATTGCACCTCTCTGAACCCCAAGCTCCTGCTGTGAGGGTCAAATGGGAGCACTGATGGGAAAGTTTCTTTGTGATAAAGTTTATTACTAATGTCATTTATTATCATGGCTAAGGGCTTCCTCATTTGTAAAATGGGGCTAATAATAGAGTCTACTTCATAGGGTTATGTGAAGATTAAAGGAGTTAGTATAAAGTGCTTTGCATAATATAGACAGCGCTTTATTGTCTTTGATCTTCTCACTATGGAATACCACTGACACTAGTGCTTGAAGCAGGTGGCTTATGTGCCTATGTCTAGTTTATAAGCAGAGTATCTGTGTGTTCCTTATATAATTCAGCATTAGCCGGAATCCTCTAGCCGCTAGTATTACTCAGCAGCAAAAGTTGAGAGTCAGTTGCATCTGCACAAGGGCTTTTGACATCTGAATGCAAATATGCTGATTCTTAGTTTGGGTCCATTGCTCCTGCATCTCTTACAGAGGAGGAGAAGTCTCTTGTTGGAACTTTCAGATGATAGCCCTGGCTATCTGCCTTACTTGGTCAAATTGTTTCTTATTGTTCTAATTTAAAAATAGGTAAAAATCAGTTATTCATTTCACAAAAGCTATTAGCACTGTAGTTGTGGTCATGAGTCTTAAAGCCAAGTCCTAGTATGTCTCAGGTGCATGCTTACATGTTGTGAAAATTCCTCCCAAAACTGTATAGATCTAAGTATCTTCCCCTTCTCTTTCTTCTATCTCCCCATTTAAAAAAAATGTTTTTAGATAATCAGATTCCGGTCTAGGGAATGAAAGGTTTGGACCAGCAATTCTAGCATTAATGAATCCTATTTCCACCTATGACAACAAATCATCTATGTCTGAGTGTGATCTAATTTCCTTGTTTTTCCTTCTCCCCCCACAGTATCCATTTGTGTTGGGACTGGTGATGGCCGTGGTGTTTTCCACCTTGGTGTGTCTCAGCAGGCTCTACACTGGGATGCATACGGTCCTGGTAAGGCTTTGGGGTCAGGTCTTGTGGTGATGGTTTGAATGGTGTTATGGTCACTGTGTCAATATGTTTCTCATACTACTTATTTATAAAGTTGTTTGCATGTGTATTTATATTTCTCATCATGCCAATGCAGTCAGTAATTATGTTCGGGTGCATGTATGACAATAGTAATGAAACATTAAGATAATATAAATGAGTCTGAGCTACACTGAACCCTCAAGATTTTGAAAAATGGGCTAGCACAGCATTGGAAACTCCAGTCATTTACATTCACATAGGTTTACTGACGATGCAGCAAGCAGTGCAGGAAAAGCCCCCAGGCTCACAGACACAAGTGAATAGATGCAGTTCCCCACGTGGGTCCTCACAGACAGGGGCCTGAAATCAGGGGGCTCCAGTGCCCTTGCAGGCTAAGGGTTCCCCCAGGTCAGAAGAGCTTGGAATCATGGCTTCGCTTCCTTCCATACTGTTTTAGGCGGAGGCAGTGGTGGAAACACAGAGTCCCATCTGCATTTAAAGGTCCATTCACCCTTTTGCCATATTAGAAATACTTTCCAGGGCTGCCATGATTGGCACAGTTAAAATTCCTAGAGAATTCAGTTTCCCAATGTGTTCGTGGCTGCCTTGAAGTTCCAGAGCATTAGGCTGGTTGTAGTTGAACATAGGGGCACTATTGATCATCGTAATGGGTGCAAGAAAGATTTCATTACAAAGAAATGGGCCCTTGCTCATTGTGTGTTTATCTCAACTCTGGAGCTCAAAAGTTAAGTTAGCAAAAAACCTTGGAGGGAAAGGCCCACACCCCACGTGGGCCTTCTTGCTTCTCTCTCTGGTCCCTGGTGTAGGTTTTTTTATGGGAAATGTGGAAGGGAGGTGGCAGAAGCCGCAGAGTGAACAGACTGGGGAAATCATTTGTCAAAATGAACAGAGACCAAAGTAACTCAGAGAAGGGGGGCTTGTGGCTTCCGGAGGGTCTGTCAGACAGCAACATTATGCTTTCCTCTTAAAATGCACAGGCAGGTGCTGATAGCAACTGACTCAAGGCCAGGCCTCAGAAGAGGCAGGCAAGTCTCCAAGTTAAGGGGTGCTAAAGATCTCAGGAATCAAGATAAATAATTTGAATGCAATTTTTTTAAACATCAAAATTCCTGCTAAAAACCCCATGATGAGCTAAAGAGTCATATTTTAAGTAAAGACAAGATCTGACCCTGTATTTGCATGCCCCATGCATCACCTGCTTCACCTCAGCCTGGCCCTGACCTAGGAGCTGTTTGGGTAAAGGCGGGGCTCAGATCTTGGAAACATGAAAGGAGCAATTAAGGGCCAGTCTTGTAATTTTACCTTCCAAGGCACATCCTTGCTGTCCCCATACCACATCACATGACACTGGTGGCTTCTGAGATAGATAGAGGGGAGGAGGGGAGGAGGGCGTTCTCAATTTGCTATGCTGCTGCTTCGTGCTGCAAAGAGGTTCTCTCCAAATATGTTCATGGACTTCAATATGAAATGAAGGTCAACTCTCAAGTTCTCTGGCATCTCTTTTTTATCTGGGGCTACTTTTTAATTTCTGTAGGCATTAATAAAAAATGACCTTGGCAATGATAGACTGGATAAAGAAAATGTGGTAAACATACATCGTGGAATATTACACAGCCATGAAAAGGAATGAGATCATGTCCTTTGCAGGGACATGGATGAAGCTGGAAGCCATTGTCCTCAGCAAACTAACACATGAACAGAAACCCAAATACTGCATGTTCTCACTCATAAGTGGGAGCTGAACAATGAGACCACATGGACACGGGAAGGGTAACATAACACACCAGGGCCTGTTGGAAGGTGAGGGGTGAGGGGAGGGAACTTAGAGAATGGTTCAATAGGTGCAGCAAACCAGCATGGCACACAAATACCTATGTAACAAACTTCTACGTTCTGCACATGTATCCCAGAACTTAAAGTAAAATTTTTTTAAAAATGATCTTGAGAACTCAGGTTAAAGTTAAAATAAAAGTAAGTGCGAGCATGTGAAGCTACAGAAATGAATAAAGAGTACACAAAACCCACCTCACTAGAAACACAGCTACAGCTTTTTCTTTTTAAAGTGAGTTGTGGGAGGGTAAGCAGATATTTAGGGAAAGGTAAATTAAGCCTCTCATCCAGATGCAAGGAATGGGTCCCACCCTGCTTTAAGGAGCATTTGTCCCAGAAGAAGCTGGAGCAACAGGCCATAGCGACCATTGTTCCCAACCCCATTGTCCCATCTGTTCTGTCAGACCCAGGTCTTCTTTCCTGATTATAATTTTATTTCATGAAGATCTTAGACCCTGACTCAGGCAGGCTCAGGCCCAGGTACCAGTCAGGCTACTGGACCAGAGCGTGGCCTAGGGTACAATGACGAGTAATTTCTAATAGAAGGGAACAGTTGCTTTTAATAGTAGAATAAGGTGGAATTATGGATTCGTAGTCTTTATTCAGCAGCAACTTAATCAGTCCTTACAGGGCGCTGGGCTTGGAACCAGATCTGTGAGCTCTTGTAAACAAACCTACCCCACCCTTCTGGTGTCCAAGTCTACTGAAGGAGACAGATGTCTACGCTGCTGATCACCTGACATGATGATATGGTTAGGATGGAATAGCTGAATTAAGTCAGCTATGGTAGCATGCCCTTTCCCTGGGCCCCTCGCAATCTCTAGGGAATTTCTTTTATAGTCGCTCTTAACCATAGCTGCATATTCAAACCCCATGGGAAGCTTTCAAAAAAAAAATCTCTCTGAAGATATTTGTAGCCCCATGTTCAGAGCAGCCTTATTCACAATAGCCTAAAGGTGAACCCAAGTGTTTACTGACAGATGACTGAATAAACACGGTGTCACATCCAAGCTGACAAAGAGTCATGGTGGGTCCAATTCCAAACCATCACAATCAAGTGAATATCACAACAAAGCAAGTCATGCACATTTTTATTTTTGTTTCTCAGTGCATATAAAAATGATGTTTATACTATTCTGTTGTCTAGTAAGTGTGCAATTGCATTATGTCTAAAAAAAAAGCAATGGACACATAATGTCCTAATTTAGAAATAATTTATTGCTAAAAAATGCTAACAATTATCTGGGCCTTCTGTAAGTCATAGTGTTTTTGCTGGTGGAGGGTCTGGCTCAATGTTGATGGCCGCTGACTGATCAGGGTGGTAATTGCTGAAGGGTGGAGTGGCTGTGGCAAGTTGTTTTTTTGTAGTTGTTGTTTGCTTTTTTTGAGACGTGTCAATCTGTCACCCAGGCTGGAGTACAGTGGTGTCAACTTGGCTCACTGCAATGTCTTCCTTCCAGATTCAAGCAATTCTCATGCCTCAGCCTCCCAAGTAGCAGAGACTACAGGCATGCACCACCACATCTGTCTAATTTTTGTATTTTTAGTACAGACTGTATCTCACTAGGTTGCTGAGGCTTGTCTCAAATTCATGGGCTCAAGCAATCATCCCACCTCAGCCTCCCAGAGTGCTGGGATTATAGGCGTGAGCCACCGTGTCCTGCCTGGCTGTGGCAGTTTCTTAAAATAGACAACAATGAAGTTTGCAGCATCAATTGACGCTTCCTTTTAGGAAGGATTTCTTTGTAGAATGCCAGTGCTGTTTTGACAAACCATGTGATGATATTTGATAGGCTTTTAGCTGGAGTAGAACTTTCAAAATTAGAGTCAATCCTCTCAAACCCTGCAACTGCTTTATCCACTAAGTTTATGTAATATTCTTTACTTCCTTGTCATTTTAACAGTGTTCACAGCATCTTCACCTGGAGTACATTCCCGCTTAAAATACTACTTTGTTTGTTTGTCCATAAAAAGCAACTCTTCATTAAAGTTTTATCACGAGATTGTAGCCATTCAGTCACATCTTCAGGCTCTACGTCTAATTCTAGTTCTCTTGCTATTTTCTTTTTTCTTTTTTCCTTTTCTTTCTTTCTTTCTTTTCTTTTTTTTTTTTTTTTTTTTTTATATGGAGTCCTGCTCTGTTGCCCAGGCTGGAGTGGAATGGCGTTATCTTGGCTCACTGCAACCTCCACCTCCCAGGTTCAAGCCATTGTCCTGCCTCAGCCTTCCAAGTAGCTGGGACTACAGGCATGCACCACCATGCCCAGCTAATTTTTGCATTTTTAGTAGAGGCGGGGTTTCACCATGTTGGCCAGGCTGGTCTTGAATGCCTAACCTGAAGTAATCTGCCCCACTTGGTCTCCCAAAGTGCTGGGATTACAGGTGTGAGCTACTGTACCCTGCCTTTTGCTTTTTAAATCATATCTGCAGTTACTTCCTCGACTGAAGTCATAACCCCCTCAAAGTTATCCATAAGGGTTGGAATCCATATCTCCCAAATTCCTGTTAATGTTGATAACTTGACCTCCTCCCATGGACATGAATCACAAATGTTCTTAATGGCATCTAGAATGGTGAATCCTTTCCAAAAGGT
This sequence comes from Cacajao melanocephalus, assembly GCA_963573385.1. Taxonomy (NCBI): domain Eukaryota; kingdom Metazoa; phylum Chordata; class Mammalia; order Primates; family Pitheciidae; genus Cacajao; species Cacajao melanocephalus. The sequence continues at coordinate 9,732 of CAUYLG010033462.1, read as the reverse complement.
TTTTGATTTCCTTTGTCCAGATCTGTCAGAGGAATCACTATCTATGGTAGCCATAGTCTTACAAAATGTGCTTCTTAAAAAGTAAGACTTGAATGTAGCAATGACTCTTTGATCCCTGGGCTGTGGAATGGATGTTGTGTCTAGCAGGCATGAAAACAACATGAATCTTGCACATGTCCATCAGAGCTCTTGGGTGACCAGATGCATTGTCCGTTAGCAGTAATACTCTGAAAGGAATCTTTTGTTCTGAGCAGGTCAAAACAATGGGCTTAAAATATTTAGTAAATTGACCGGGCACGGTGGCTCACACCTGTAATCTCAGCACTTTGGGAAGACAAAGCAGGCGGATCACCTGAGGTCAGGAATTCGAGACCAGCCTGGCCAACATGGTGAAACCCCGTCTCTAATAAAAATACAAAAATTAGGCAGGCGTGGTGGTGGGCACCTGTAATCTCAGCTACTTAGAAGGCTGAGGCAGGAGAATGGCTTGAACCTGGAAGGCAGAGGTTGCAGTGAGCCAAGATCCTGCCATTGCACTCCAGCCTGGGGCACAAGAGAGAGACTTCGTCTCAAAAAAAAATTTTAGTCAATTATGTTTTAACCAGATGCACTGTCACCCAGACTTTGTTATTTCATTTCTAGAGCACAGGTAGAGTAGATTTAGCATAATTCTTAACGGCCCTAGAATTTTCAGAATGGTAACTGGGCATTGGCTTTACCTTAAAGTCACCAGGAGCGTTAACCCCTAACAAGAGCATCAGCCCTGTTAAAGTGTTAAAGCCAGACATTGACTTCTCTCTGGCTATGAAGGTTCTAGATGGCATCTTCTTCCAACATAAGGCTGTTTTGTCTACACTGAAACGCTGTTTTGTAACATAGCCACCTTCACTTAATGACCTTAGCTAGGTCTGGATAACTAGCTATAGCTTCTCTATCAGAACTTACTGCTTCACTGTACACATTTATGTTTTGAGCACAGCTTCTGTCTTTAAATCTCATGAACCAAATTCTGCTAGTGTCAAACTTTTCTTCTGCAGCTTCCTCACCTCTCTCAGTCATCATGGAACTAAAGAGAGTTAAGGTTTTGCTCTAGATTAGGCTTTGGCTTAAGGGAATGTTGTGGCTGGTTTGATCTTCTATCCAGGCCACTCATACTTTCTCTGTATCAGCAATAAGGCTGTTTCGTTTTCTTATCATTCATGTATTCATTGGAGTAGCATTTTTAATTGCCTTTAGGAACTTTTCCATTGCATTCTCAATATGGCTGTTTGGCATAAGAGGCTTAGCTTTCAGCCTATCTCAGTTTTTGAAATGCCTTCCTCATTAAGCTTAATCATTTCTAGATTTTGATTTAAAATAGGAGATGTCAGCCAGGTGCAGTGGCTCACCTGGAATCCCAGCACTCTTGAGAGTCTGAGGAGAGAGGATTGCTTCAGCCCAGGAGTTGGAGGCTATGGTGAGCTATGATCATACCACTGCACTCCAGCCTGGGTGACAGAATGAGATCCAGTCTCTAAAATAAATAAATAAATGAAGTGAGAGACATGTGACTCTTCTTTCACTTGAACACTGAGAGGCTATGAGGGTTATTCATTGTTTCAGTATTGTTGTGTCTCAGAGCACAGGGAAACCAGAGGAAATCAAGAGAACACAAAGACACAAAATGAGCTCAGGCTGCTGGAAAGGTGGCGCTTATAGGCTTGCTGGATACGGTATTACCACAAAACTTCGATTTGTTAAAAACACAGTATATGCAAAGCGCAACCAAGTGAAGCACAGTCAAATGAGGCATGCCTGGCCACATACAATGGGGTATTATTCAACCTGAAAAAGGAGGGGAATTCTGACACCTGCTACAACATAGATGAGGCTTGAAGATATTACGTGAAGTGAGATAAGCCAGTCAGAAAAGGAAATCTTATATGATTCTACTTATATAAGGTACCTAGAGTAATCAAATTCATAGAGACCAAAATTAGAATGGTGGTTGCCAGCAGCTGTCAGGGAGAAGGGGAGGAATGGGGGGTTATTATTTATTGTGCATAGAGTTTCAGTTTTGTAAGATGAAAAGCATTTTGGAATTGGATGATGATGTTGGTTGCACAACAACATAAATGCTGTTAATACCACTGGATACTTTAAAATGGTTAAGGTAGCAAATGTTAGGTCGTGTGTGTGTATACATATTAATAGATATATGGAGGTGGGTCCTGGGCTTTGGTATTTTTTTAAGCTCCCCGGTTGATTTTAATGTGCAGCCAGTGTTGAGAGTCATTGATTCGATTAATGATCCATCTTTAGTGCTGGATATGGGCATGCTCCTGAACAAAACTGGGTTGAAAGGTGGAAGGAAAGTGGGGACAGATACTCTGTAGGCACCCAGCATCCACATGTACTTATACGCCATGAGCATCAAAGCTGTGTGCGATCAGGGTGTGCCCTGATCCACCCTGATCACACACAGCTTTGATGCTCATGGCATATAAAAGTACATCATTCAGGTGGCTGCCTACTTTATAGTAATGCTCTATCTGCATAAGTAGGAGAGCAATAATTTGCTTATCCCACCACTTAAGAAGTCATTCCTTGTCAGATGTGGTTTGGTGCCCCTGTCAAAGCTTTGCTGACAGGCTCCAGCTAGGCTCCTGGGCAGGCCCCAGTGAAGCATGGGGAGGCATTAAACTTGCATGGTTGTGTCATCATCCTCACCAAACCAGATCTGGCCCCACCCCGGGGAGGGTGTCCCTGTCCACCAAGATGCCCAAGCAAGAAACATGGGCAACACCCCAGCTCCTCCCTTCCCGCACCTCCATCAGTCAGGCTGAATCCCTTCTGGCTCGTAAATATGTCTCAAAGCTGTTCTTACACCACTGCTAGGAAATTACTTCCAAATCTGATTATGCTGTTCCACACATGGAGGAGAAGTTTCTCTATCTCTTGCTGGACGTGAATGATGACACAGCCCCAGTTGTGAGTGGCAGCCATTTGGGAATGTTTGGGGAATTGGCATTTGAGAGAAGTCAGTACTGTTCATGCCAAAACTTGGAAATAAAACACAGGGGCCTGGTGACATCACTGGGTGACTGTAGCACCCCGGGGGCCACCCTACCTCTGGGCTCACCGTTCAAGGTAAAACAGAGTTCCTTATTGCTGAAGGCAGTTTTTACTGAGGTCTTACATTCTCCCATGGTGAAAAGCATTCTATGTGAAGTGATGATTTACAAAAACAGTTTTTTGGTATATAATTTCATGTTCTCTTGATTTGAAGAATAAACCAATTGCAACCAGCTGAAGAAAAAGAGGGAAGGGAGGGAAGACAGAATGTATTTGAAGGACCGGGGTAGCTCGAGGAGCTCAGGAAGGTGTCAAAAAGCCACACCTCAGGAGGGACCAGAAGCGGGGTGGCTTGAGGAGTGTCATCACCTTCCCTTTGGAGTGCCACCATTCTTGTATCCCAGCTCCCAACAACTCTTCCCTCAGATCAAAACTCTAACATATGGAGGTGAGACTTCGATTGGACCCAGCACTACCCTTGGACCATTAGCCTTGGCAGGGGGACAGGGTCGCAGAGCAGAAATGGAACCTGAAAGCCACCCCTGTGGGATGTGAAGGCAGTGTCCTGTGAATAGGGACTGGAAAGAGCCCAATTGGGACACCACAATTGAGTGTGCCCAAAATCAACTGGTTACCACCTGCAAGGAGTCAGGACTCCTTGAATGCAAATAGCGGACACCAACTCAAATAAGTTTAAGCTTACAGGGAAATGTATTGATGTTTATAACCATAGTATAAGAAGGTCAGAGGTGTGACTGGCACTGGGAGAGTGGGACCCCAGGCCTTGACCTTCATCAGAAGCTTCTCACACCATTCTTCCCCAAGCTCATCTCTGCATGTTGGATTCATGCTCTCAGGCTGCTATCCTCCCTGAGGTTGGAATCTTGGGCTTAGTTTCTTTTTTCTGTTTGACTCCTGAAAGGACTTCAGGGAGGAGAGTTTCAGGGAAGATCTCTCATTGGCCGCACCTGGATAAGAAGTCCATGGCTGCATCAGATGCCATCCCAGGGGAGCCGGGAACTGTGATGGAACCAGCCAGGTCTGGAGCCAACCTGTGCGAGCAGTGGCTCTGATTGGCAGCAAAGGTTAGGGTAGGGATTGGCATACAGGAGGTTTGGTTCTCTAAAATAAAGTGCCTCCTGTCATCAGAATCAGGGAAGACAAAGTCCTGTGATATGCTTTCTACATCTATCTATAGCATGGCATTTTTCCTACTCTTCTTTTTTTTTCTTTTGAGAAGGAGTTTTGCTCTTGTTGCCCAGGCTGGAGTGCAATGGCATAATCTTGGCTCACTGCAACCTCCGCCTCCTGGATTTAAGCGATTCTTGTGCCTCAGCCTCCTGAGTAGCTAGGATTACAGGGATGTGCTACCACACCTGGTTAATTTTGAATTTTTTTTTTTTTAAGTAGAGATGAGGTTTCTCCATGTTGGTCAGGCTAGTCTCTAAATCCCGACCTCAGGTGATCCACCTGCCTCGGCCTCCCAAAGCGCTGCAATTACAGGCATGAGCCACTGTGCCTGGCCATTTTCCTACTCCTTCAAAGGCTCAAAATATGGACCTAAAATTGTGTTTGTGGAGGAAGGAGGACTAGAGCAAATCCAGAAGGCGAATCATACTAAAATCGTGATGCCCTGAACTATCCAACTTACACAAAACGGATGTTAACCCTTTGACTAATAAAGCAATCATCACAAATATATTAACAGCAAAATTAGCCAGAATTTTTTGTTGTTAGCGAATGTGTGAAATATAAATAGTGAATAGTTGTTCCATTATTTTGCACCTGACCTAGCTGAAATGCTGCTCTATTTTATTGTCCCTAAATTGTTTGATCTGTGGATAATTATACAGATACTGTTTTATTTGCTTATTCATTTATTTTGTTTTCATCCCAAGTTTTGCTTTAGTTTTGGTTGGAGTTGGAGAATGCTGAAAAGGCTTCTCAAATTCTAAATTATCTGCAGACCACACAGAACTGTGTTCTGGCTTTGGACTACAGCATTTTTGTTGTATTTTTTCATGTTGTTTAAAAAAATCTACTTCAAACTGCCTTACTTAATATGGGAAAAAAAGCCAATTGCAATATAAATTACACCCTACCAAACCTTACTTTCTGTTACACACTGCTGGATGAGTTCCTGACATAAAATGAGAATTTAGTTATTTTATGTTTCTGTGTATCAGTCACTATGTTATTATGCCCATTGTTTTCTCTTTACCCTGGAGAGAAATATTTTTACCTTTTTGTAAAAATAGAGAATGATTTCTGGTTTAAAAGCAATGAATACTCATGGGAAAACATTCATTCCCTCTTGGTTTTAAGTTTTTTTAAAAAAGACAAAATAAGTCATTATTTTTTAGCCACCAAAGGAAAAGTTCAGACACTCATTGTTGGGATGAGGTAAAGGGAAATTGAAGGCATTTTGTGCTTCTGTGTTAGTTGAATCAAAATTAGGGCTTAGCACAATTTCCAGTGAGATCTTTGGTATGTATTTCTAACTACAAACATAGGCAAATTAATTTTTTTAATCTTCTTTTCCAACACTATTCAAAAAGCCACAGTGGGGGCGCAGTGGCTCGTGCCTTTGGGCATGATGGCCCAGCAGTATGGAAGCGATGGCCAGCACTTTGGGACGCCGAGGCAGGCAGACCACCAAAGGTGAGGAGTTAAAGACCAGCCTGGCTAACATGGTAAAACCCTGTCTCTACAAAAATACAAAAGTTAGCTGGGCATGATGGCAGGTGCCTGTAATCCTAGCTATTCAGGAGGCTGGGGTGGAAGAATTGCTTGAACCCAGGAGGTGGAGGTTACAGTGAGCCGAGATTGCACTATTGCACTATTGCACTCCAGCCTGGGCAACAGAGCGACACTCCATCTCAAAAAAAAAAAAGAAAGAAAGAAAGAAAGAAAGCCACAGTGGGGGCAACCGTTTTCATTTGTTTTACAAGTGTGGGATGATCGGCTGCTCAAAGTCTAGGATGGGAACTGGATGAGCCTTGAGCACAGACCACAGGAGATGGATAAAGACAGAAGTTGGCCAGGCACCAGAGTGAGGCAGAGGTCAGAGGTCCCTGCATAGCAGAGAGCCACAGTCGAAAGGGCTGGAGCAGGCATTGGGACCATCTGCATCAGACCAGAAGCCACTGTGCCACAGTGGAGAAACCAGTTGGCCTCCGACATTCTGCAGCCTGGCACCTGGGCAACTGCTTCAGGCTGCTTCAGCATGGTGTGTTGTCCTACCTGGAGGAGCTCATAATTAACTGACAATTAGCCTGACTGGGGGGGTCTCTCAGGAGGGGACCTCCCTGAGGCTAATGGCCAGGCAGCCTAACAGACTAGGACTCTGGCTTCAGAGATGGTCCACTGGGAAGTGGGTGGTTTATTCCAGAAGACCCAGAAGTGCCACTTAAATCCCAGCATGATGAGGAGGGAGCTCAGTAAAGGCTTAAGGTCTGGGTGGTACTGAGAATGCATCCACTTTTCCCAAATAAATAAAAAGCAGCCACATTTAGGGATAACACAGATTTGAGGTCTAACACTACTGTGTGTTGTATTTGTGTTTCTAGGCAAGTTCTGGTTTCTACTTAAGACTAAGGGGTTGATAAAATCTTCCATAGCTAGGATCCATCTGCTTCTTTTTTTTTTTTATTAGGTGCTTGCCTTTTGGATTATATAGCATGTTACAGGTAGTTTCATTGAAGGGTGAAGTTTTTCCATAGCTTATAATTGTATGCCTCTCTTAATACAAAAAGCACTGTCTTCAGAATTTGTTTGTGAAGTCACCTTTTGTAAAATCAGTCTGACTTTCCCATTTATTTGCACCATTTTTTAATTAAAATGATAAGAATAGGTAATATACTCTATTTTAGCTGAAAGGCCAAAGAAAGATGTTTACATCATTGTTTTAAAAAAATGTTTCAGCTGGGCACGGTGGCTCACACCTGTAATCTCAGCACTTTGGGAGGCTGAGGCTGGTGGATCACCTGAGGTCAGGAGTTTGAGACCAGCCTGACCAACATGGGAAAACCCTGTCTCTACTCAAAATATAAAAATTAGCTAGGCATGGTGGCAGGCGCCTGTAGTCGCAGCTACTCGGGAAGCTGAGGCACGAAAGTCACTTGAACCTGGGAGGCGGAAGTTGCAGTGAGCCAAGAGTGTTCCATTGCACTCCTGCGGGGGGATAGAGCAAGACTCTGTCTCCAAAAAAAATAAAATAGGAAAATAAAACATTGTTTCTTTGGCCCCTTGAGAAAATATAAATGCAAATTTCTGCCAGCATGATCACTGTTATGACATTTAGGAAAATCTTGGCATGTGCCTGCACTTCATTTTTATTTGTAAGCCTCTAAGTTATTGTTAGTCTGTCCCAGTAGTGGAACAAAAAGAAAGAGAAATGGATGATTTACTATAATTCCTTAGCTAACCACTGAAACCTGAGAATAAAGCCTTATTGCTAAATCAAATAATAAGGAAAAATGTCAACCCAGTTCAATAAATAACTTATCTTCTTCAAAAGGCAAATGAACTCCTTAGAAAAGAAGGATCCTAAGTATTTAATGATAGTACAGTAGCTCAAAGCTATGAAGGCAGAAACAAATACAACATGTCAGGGGCAAACTGTGTGCCTCAGCCAGGAAGCCTCCTGTAGTCTTCATGCTGTTTCCAAAACCATTTGGGAAAATTAGAAAATATAAGTGAATATTTATATAAATGCAAAATAGAAAATGCCCTTTCTAGGCATGATAATAAATGTATAATCCACAAAGAAAAGAATAGATGAGTTAACTACATATATTTTTAAAGAAATCTCTGCATATAAAAAAATTGAAAATCATCTTTAAAACCATAAATGTAATAGGTAACAAAGAAGTAATACAATGAATCCATAAGCAGAAGCCCAGCATACCAATGGACAAGAACAGATAATTCCTAAGAAATAAAAATGTCTAATAAATATAAGGAAACAACTCCATATGTATAGAGACATGAGGAAAGAAAATAAACACAAATAAAAGTGAGATACCGTTTTTAAATTTTCGCCTGTGAGACTGGTTTAAAAAAAAAAAATGACAGTCAGGGTTGATGAGGGGCTCTGAGTAAAGGGACATTCTCATTAAGGGACATTTAAATGCAATATGTACAAAAGTAGTAAAATGTGTGATGCATACCTCTTGACCCAGGAATTTTTTCTAATAACTTTTCCTGAAGAATAATGGAACAAATACATACAGACATTTAAATGAAGTTGCAGTGTTATTTAAAATAGTAAAACATAATCTAACATGCAACAATAAGGATTTATCCAATTAAATGAATGGCATATCAAGATATGGGGCGACATTTTTTGACTACTAAAGGTTATACAGATATTCTGTCATTATATTGAAAACTTTTATTATTTATCTTATTTAGATCTGTAATCTACATGGAATTGTTCTGTGATTCTTCTTTGTTCTACATGAATACCCAGTATACTCAGCACGATTTACTGAAAGTGTTACTTGTTATCCTTTTATAGAAACATCGACTTTGTATAAGTCAAGTGACTGTACTCTACACATACAGTCGTTCCCTTTTATCCTCAGGGTATTCATTCCAAGACCCCCAGAGGATGTCTGAAGCTGCAGGTAGTACCAAACCCTATATATACTATGTTTATTCCTATACATATACATCTGTGATAAAGCTTAATTTATAAATCGGGGACAGTAAGAGATTAACAACAACAACCAATAATAAGATAGAACAATCATAATGATATGCTACAATACAAGTTATGTAAATGTGGTCTCTCTTTCTCTCAAAATATCTTATTGTACTGTATTCACCGATTTTCAGACTGCAGTTGATCATGGGTAACCGAAACCACAAGAACAGAACCACGCACTGTACTCTGTGCTCTTCCCATTAGTCTATGTGTCTATCCTCATGCCAGTGCCACTGTCATTATTTACTGCAGTTTTGTTATAAGTATTGATATCAGGTAGTGACAGTCCCACAACTTTGTTCTTCAAAATTATCTTCACTATTCTTGTATTCTCATATAAATTTTAGAATCAGCTTGTCATTTTCTCCAATGCTGGACTTTTTATTGGGATTAAATTGAATCTATAGACAAATTTGAGAGATCTGATATCTTTTGTAATATTGACTATTCCAATACATGGGCACAGTACATCCCTCTATTTAGGTCTTTAATTTATCTTAGTAATATTGTTGTTTTCTGTGTAGAGGTCTTGCATATCATATATTAGATGTATCTCTAAGTATTTGATCTGCTAAGTGCCATTCTAAGGGCTTCACATATATTAACTACCTCGTAGGGTAGTTAGCAGAAAACCTATAAGGAGGTACTATTATTATCCCATTTTTACAGATGAGGCATAGAGAAGTTAAGTAACCTAGCCAAGGTCATGTAGCTGTTATAAGGCTGAACTGAGATTTTAAGTTAACCAGTGTGACTTCAGAATGCATGCTTTAATTACTATTCTATACTATACCTCCAGGATGTTCATGAATGTACTTAATTGCAAACAATGAAAATATATTTAGTATCCATCAACCAGATCTCATTATATAAAGCATGCTATGCCCACAGAGTGAAATATTATACAGGCTTTAAAATATAGTTGTCCCCTGGCTAGCCATGTGCAGAAAGCTGAAACTGGACCCCTT
>CAUYLG010033459.1:0-17364 GCA_963573385.1 Cacajao melanocephalus | reverse complement strand
TAATAACAAACAGTCTCTCAGACCACAGCACAATCAAATTTGAACTCAGGATTAAGAAAAGCACTCAAAACCACACGATCACATGGAAACTGAACAACTTGCTCCTGAATGGCAAATGTATAAACAATGAAATGAAGGCAGAAATAAAAAGTTCTTCGAAACCAATGAGAATGAAGACAAAATGTACCATAATCTATGAGACACATTTAAAGCAGTGTCTAGACAGAAATTTATAGCCATAAATGCCCACATGAGAAGCAAGGAAAGATCTAAAATTGACACTCTATCATCAAAATTGAAAGAGCTAAAGGAGCAAGATCAAAAAAACTCAAAACCAAGCAGAAGACAAGAAATAACTAAGATCAGAGCAGAACTGAAGGAGATACACAAAAAACCCTTCAAAAAAGCAATAAATCCAGGAGCTGTTTTTTTTAAAAGATCAACAAAATAGACAGACTGCTAGCTAGACTAATAAAAAAGAGAGAAGAATCAAATAGATGTGATAAAAAATGATAAAGGGGAGATCAGCATTGATTCCTTGGAAATACAAACTACCATCAGAGATTACTACAAACAGCTCAATGCACATAAACTAGTAAATCTGGAAGAAATGGATAAATTACTGGACACTTGCACAGTCCCAAGACTAAGCCAGGAAGAAGTTGAAACCCTGAATAGACCAATAACAAGGTCAGAAGTCGAGGCAGCAATTAATAGCCTACCAACCATAAAAAGTCCAGGTCCAGTTGGGTTCACAGCTGAATTCTATGAGACATACAAAGAGGAGCTAGTACCATTCCTGTTGAAACTATTCCAAACAATACAAAAAGGGAGAATCCTCCCTAACTCTTTCTATGAGACCAACATCATCCTGATACCAAAACTGGCAGAGACACAACTAAAAAAGAAAACTACAGGCCAATATCCATGATGAACATTGACACAAAATCTTCAATAAAATACTGGCAAACCAAATCGAACAGCACATCAAAAAGCTTATCCACCACGATCAAGTAGGCTTCATCCTTGGGATGCAAGGCTGGTTTAACATAGGCAAGTCTATAAATGTAATCCACCACATAAACAGAACCAAAGACAAAAACTAAATGATTATCTCAACAGATGTAGAGAAGGCCTTCAACAAAATTCAGCAGCCCTTTATGCTAAAAACTCTCAATAAACTAGGTATCAATGGAACATATCTCAAAATAATAAAAGCTATTTATGACAAACCCACAGCCAGTATCATATTGAACTGGCAAAAACTAAAAGCATTCCCTTTAAAAACTGGCATTAAACAAGGATGCCCTCTCTCACCACTCCTATTCAATATAGTATTGGAAGTTCTGGCCAGAGCAATTAGGCAAGAAAAAGAAATAAAGGCATTCAGTAAGGAAAAAAAGAAGTCAAATTGTCCCTATTTGCACACAACATGATCGTATATTTGGAAGACCCTATCATCTCAGCCCAAAACCTTCTTAAGCTGATAAGCAACTTCAGCAAAGTCTCAGGATACAAAATCAATGTGCAGAGATCACAAGCATTCCTATACACCAATAACAGACAAACAGACACCCAAATCATGAGTGAACTCCCATTTACAATTGCTACAAAGAGAATAAAATACCTAGGAATACAACTAACAAAGGATGTAAAAGATCTCTTCAAGGAGAATTACAAACCACTGATCAAGGAAATAAGAGGACAGAAACAGATGGAAAAACATTCCATGCTCATGGTTAGGAAGAATCAATATTGTGAAAATGGCCATACTGCCCAAGTAATTTATAGATTCAATCCTATCCCCATCAAGCTACCATTGACCTTCTTCACAGAACTGGAAAAAACCACTTTAAACTTCATATGGAACCAAAAGAGAGCTGGCATAGCCAAGACAATCCTAAACAAAAAGAACAAAGCTGGAAACATCACGCTACCTGACTTCAAACTACACTACAAGGCTACAGTAATCAAAACAGGTTGGTACTGGTACCAAAAGAGAGATATAGACCAATGGAACAGAACAGGCCTCAGAAGCAATGCCACACATCTACAACCATCTGATCTTTGACAAACCTCACAAAAACAAGCAATGGGGAAAGGATTCCCTGTTTAATAAATGGTGTTGGGAAAACTGGCTAGCCATGTACAGAAAGCTGAAACTGGACCCTTTCCTTACACCTTATACAAAAATTAACTCCAGATTGATTAAAGATTTAAACATAAGATCTAACACCATAAAAACCCTAGAAGAAAACCTAGGCAACACCATTCAGGACATAGGCACAGACAAGGACTTCATGACTAAAACACCAAAAGCAACAGCAACAAAAGCTAAAATAGACAAATGGGATCTAATTAAACTTAAGAGCTTTTGCACAGCAAAAGAAACAATCATTAGAGTGAACTGGCAACCAACAGAATAGGAAAAATTTTTGCAGCCTACCCATCTGACAAAGGACTAATATCCAGAATCTACAAAGAACTAAAGCAGATTTACAAGAAAAAAAACAAACTCATTCAAAAGTGGGTGAAGGATATGAACACTTTTCAAAAGAAGACATATATGTGGCCAAGAAACATATGAAAAAATGCTCATCATCATTGGTTATTAGAGAAATGCCAATCAAAACCACATTGAGATACCATCTCATGCCAGTTAGAATGGCAATCATTAAAAAATCTGGAGACAACAGATGCTCGAGAGGATGTGAAGAAAAAGGAACACTTTTACACTGTTGGTGCGAGTGTAAATTAGTTAACCATTATGGAAGACAGTGTGGCGATTCCTCAAGGATCTACAAATAGGAATTCCATTTGACTCAGCAATCCCATTACTGAATATATACCCAAAGGATTATAAGTAATTTTATTATAAAGACACATGCACACATAAGTTCATTGTGGCGCTTTTATGATAGCAAAGATCTGGAACCAACCCAAATGCCCATCAATGATACACTGGACAAAGAAAATGTGGCACATATACACCACGGAATACTATGCAGCCATAAAAAATGACGAGTTTGTGTCCTTTGTAGAGACATGGATGAATCTAGAAACCATCATTCTCAGCAAACTGACACAAGAACAGAAAACCAAACACTGCATGATTTCACTCATAGGCGGGTGATGAACAATGAGAATACTTGGGCACAGGGAAGGGAACAACATTCACAGGGCTAGGTGAGGGGTGGAGGGAAGGGGAGAGGGGAGACAGTGAGGGGGGAGGAGGGATAACACCAGGAGAAATGCCTGACATAGGCAACAGGGGGTGGGGGGATGGAGACAGCAAACCACCAAGGCATGTATGTACTTATGCAACAATCCAGCAGGATGCAGGATGTGCACATGTACCCTAGAACCCAAAGTACAGTTAAAAAATAAAAAAAAGACCTGTTCTAGTTCTACTACATAGCATGACCATAACAATTGAAAAAAATCTCTAAACTAGATTTGGAATTATTTATGTTTAAGGAAATTGTCAAAGCTTTTACATATCTGCATTTTCATTCAGAGATTTCTATCCTAACAACAGATTACTGAAATGCGTTAAGGCATTTAGAATCAAAAATCACTTAACCCATATTTACCTGATTAAGGATTTTGTAACATATTATTTTTGGTAGTTTTGTATGGATCTTCTTGAATTGCTTTTGCACACATTATTTAATTTATTCTTCAAAGATCTCCATAGGAACTAAATGGGAAAGGTATTACTATGCCTACTTCTTGAAAAAAATACTGAGAGGAAGAAATTTTGTAAAAATTTTTATGTGAGTTTATATTCAGTCTGCAACAGAATGACAGATCTAATTCAGCTTAATATACAAATCATCTAACTTTCAGATTTTCTACTCATGTTTCTATGTCCGAAAGTTTTGGAAGATTTATACAATTACATAGCTAAGTAAGGTTATAACTCATTTATGAAACAAAAAACAAATATTCAACTAGAGGGTTTGTTCACTTATAAAAATATTCCTGGAGGATTCCTGTAAACAACATTTTCAGATAGAAAGAAAAGTACCTGAGCTGCTAGGTACCCAGTAGGTTGATAGGCAATTTTTATGTTTTTCCTAAATTAATTTTCCCATTAGTCTTGCAAGGTAAGATTGTTGCATCATTTTATATAAAATGTAGCTCAGAAAGGTTGAGAAATAATGAAGTGTAGGGTTCTCCCCATTGCTCTAGTGCTTCTCAAACTAATCCCCACATTGTCCCGATGGCAGAGGTGAGAGAACATGGACCCAAGGTCTAGAGTCCCAACTGCCCTTGCCCTCGCACCAGCGCTAACACCCTTGTCACATCCACACACAGCCTAGGTTACCTCCTACAAAGACAACACCAGACCCTCCAGGCACACCAGGTCCAGACACACACAAGCCATGTCACAACTCTGGGGTTCTGACTTCCTAATTCCTTCTGCCCTATGCCTACTTCATTACCTTAAACCCCTTACTCCTCCCCAAAACCCAACTTAAATGGCACCTCCTGAGTAAATCCTTCAGTCTGTTTTGACACCTACAGAGAGTGACCAACACAACATTTTGTTCATACACGTATAGGAATATTAACTACTTTTATTGTGGTTTATTTATGCCCTATTGTGTCACTACACTTGGAGCTCTCTGAAGGCACAGCTATCTGGTTCATTCTGATATCTCTAGTTCCTAGCACAGTTCTTGGAATAAGATAGATTTTCTATGCATATTTGTTGAACAAAGTGCTAGTAGATAAAGTAGAAAACCTTGTAACCATTGGGTTGTTTGAATGTAAATATGCTTCCAAGATATTTCTGGGTAGAGAATGAGTAAACACTTAAAAGTAGGGGGTTCTCATTATTCTTTGAAACATTCTTTCTACAATCTTGTTTTTTCCAACCTATTCACTCTACCATTGATTAAAGGGCTGGCTAGGAAAATTTTATATAGCCGAAACTATGACAAATTGCTAATTAGTACCATCCAAATTCATAGGATATGGATGTTTCTAAAGGGAAAACATATAATAAGAACTGGAATGCCCCAAAACATATAAATAGCTGTTTGCTTTTAATAATCAGATAATCAGATTTGACTACCTTATTTAATATTTGTATCCTATTTCTACATCTTACTCAAAAATCCTAATGTCATGAAAATAAATTTTTATAAAGTTTTGAAAGTAGATGTTTTTAAAATTTCAAACATCAGAGAATATCTCATACAAAGTTTTAATGAAATAAACCAAGTAAAACTTCTATTAAAAGAAAGAAATAAATAGGCATCACTGTCTGCTTTTTACTCACTCATCTCTGCTAGCCTTAGGGAAATATACATTTACATAGAAATTGCACACATTTTCAAAAACTACAAAGCAGTAAATGACAAGATAACAAGATGAAAAACTTTTCTCCTCTACCAAAATCAAAGGCAGCTGAGTTCCTATTCTTCCCTGATTTTGTGCAGCTAAGATTTTTACTCTAATAATTTCAACAATAACATTAGTAATATGTTACAAGAGGTTATATTCTTTATGGAATTTTTTCTTACGAGGTTGATCCCACCCCAAGAGCAGCAAATAATCTCCTGACTACTCTTAAAACAATTGCAGGTGATGGACCAGCCAACACGTTCCACAGAGGGTTCAAGCAGGATAGGCAGCCTTCATTCATCCCACATGGCCACTTTTATGACAGTTTGTCCAAACATAAAAAAAGAGCAACTACCACAGCAACGAGGCTCACAGGAAAAAATGCAAGCTAGGCATGGAAATACTTACTCATTCCTGAGTGTGTGTGGTTGAAAGCTGTAGCCACGAACCCTGGAAGAAAGGCTTGTTTGAGGGCAGTGTGAAAGGTCAACGTTTTTGGCATAAACTAACAAAACACAAAGAAGGGGAGAAAGAGAAAAAGCAGCCCCCGTGGGGTTAATTATAGCAGAAATATCATCCAGTCTCCAGCCTATGGAACTATAAACCCACCTGCTGATTCTCCTTTCTTCTCCTTCCACGGGACGGGAAGGCAGCCAATCAGAACCAGTTATAGATACCACCCACCTCGCCTCTAATCCGTTGCAGGTTGGCAAGAGAAAGCTAAAACAAGATAAGTGCCTCCATCCTTGCCTGCCTTTGCAATCAGGGTTAACAAATAAGAACTGATTGTTATTTGGTCATTGGCTAGTCCAGCTGCAGTGATTGCTACCTCCTCCTCCCCTCTCTTATTTGCATTTGAATTGCCTTCATCTTAACACTAAAATGGCTCAAAGCTTTGTTTTGCCTGACCTTATGGAGATAACATGCACTTCTTCATAATCGGTCAGTATCTACCATCTGTGTCTTCCTTGAACGATGCCTGGATAATGTTCACATCTCCCAACAGATGTTCCAAGGAAGATCAGGCTTTTTTTCTTCTGTAAGCATGAATCCTTGTAATATGTACACATAACATACATACATATGTCTATGTGTGTATGCATATATGCATGCAGTCTGATTATGTTGCTTCTTCTTGGATGATTGCAAGCTGCTTGGTTGGTGATCATTTGGCTTTAAATTCTTTTATAAATAGCATGGTCTCATTTTGACTAAAGATGAGAATTTTAGTTCCATCTGTATAGGAAGCTCTTAAATTGCAGCATATTTATATGGTGAGGCTTGATAGCTGGGAATGTCAAACTGTAGTCTTCACTAACAAATGTGATTTGCCAAGTACTCTCATAATATTTGAAACACTAAATCAGGCACTTCTTGCAGCCAGAAAAAATGGCAGTTCTTTCCCTTACTGGGTTTATAGTCTAACAAATATCACCATCTGCTATTTATTCTTCTTATTTTGAACATGGTATCACAGAGACACAACAAGTTTAAGTGAATTTGTAAGATTCTATGGTTAACATATTCCATTTAAGGAACTAGAAAATCTTTAGCAGTTATTTTTCTTAATCCACTTCCATTGGAAATTGTTCTCTCATTCACGTTGGATTCAGAGTTTAGACTCTGAAGGCAGACTGTCTGAATTCAGATCTTACCTACCTCTACCAATTGATAGTTGTAGAACTCAAGCACCCTACTGAACAAATTTCTTCATCCACAAAGTGAAAATAACAGCTATGCCTATTCTTCAGAGTTGTGGTTAAGGGTTAAATGAATATACATAAAGATCTAGGTCCACAATAAATATCACGTCAACATTAATCCTTACCCATGGGCTGTGCCACTCCCCAAAAGGTACATGCTTACCCAATGTTCAAGTCTACAGGGCCGCCATTTCTATATACGTATGTACGTTCTCAATGAAAATCACAAGTCTAATTTAAATGTGAGTACTGTCACATTTGCTTCTCCAATATTGTTAGTTGCCTATCCAATTTTCATTCTTCACTTCTTCCTTACCAACATAATCTTTTTTTATTGTGGGGTTAGCAATATGTCCAGCTAAAAGAAAAAAAACACATTTCCCAGACTCTTATGCAGATGGGGGATTCATGTGATACAGTTCTGGCCAATGAGATATCAATGGTAGTCTTTTGTTGAGATATCTGATAAATCTCCTTGAAAGGAAGCAAAGTCTACTAGCATGTGGAGTTTGCTTTTGCTTCCTTCCTACAGAGCGAATGTGATAGCTGGAGTTCCAGCAGCTGCCAGGTGACCGTAGGAAAAGAAAGACTCTGGGAATGGCTGAAAGAAGGCGTGAAGAGAGCCTGGGTCATGCCTGCATAGTCCTGGGCTACCTCTCTTCCAACTGACTTATCATTAGGAAGTAAAAGATAAACCTTTATCATACTTGAACTACTCTTATTTGGGTTTTCTATACATACAGCCAAACTCAGTTCCTAATATAAGTGGGCATTATTGTCCCTACTCACAGATAAAGTTAAGGAACTTCTGCCATGACACAGCCTGGAGATGGCAGAACTGGATTTGGAACCAAAGCAATCTGGGCCCAGAGCACACATACTTAATTATATGCTATAAGCCTCTTCAAAAAGTACAAATAAGATTAGATTTAGGAACCAGAAATTAACTTTTTCTCCCATCTAGACACTCCCTTTTCTTGATCCACCATTCATTCCTTTGGACAACCAACCCCATTTAGTGTACTAAGTATCAAGCACACTGTACCAGGCACTGGAGATGCCACACTGACAAGCCAGACAAGATCCCTGCCTCATACAGCCTGTGCCTGTGGAGGATACAGATAAGAACGTAGACTATTACAATATTATAAGCACAATCATATGGGTGATACAAGGTACCATGGGAAACAAAGGAGGAGTCCTAGCCCAGTTAGTTTTCTCTCCCTCCCCAAAAATACTGTGACCAATTGTCCCGATGTGCAAAAAAATAATTCAGCAAAAGTGAACTGCCCTACTTAAATAGTCTCATAGATTATTTTCTACTAAATTGGAGGGGAGCCAGATAGAAAATTTTCTTCACACCATCTTGACTTGACACAGGACTCCTCAGCCTTTTTTCATATTTCCTATGCAATCACTCCTACAATTGTTCTTACTCTTGACATACAGAGGTGAGAAATATTTCCCAATTCTCCCACAAGTGTCATTAAAAGGGCTGTTACTCTGCTATGGTTAGTCCCGCCAATGTCTCTCCACAAGCTGTGTTGCTGTCTGCCTTCAGAAGCTGTCTCTTCAGTCTATGTTGTAATAAGGTTATCATCACTGTGCTTGCCTTTGTTCACTTACATCCCTCCTGGAGAGAATGGCAATTGGAAAGGAACAATGAGGATCCTCCTTTTAAATCTTCTGCAGCACATCCAGGTAAAAAAATTTCCTTCTCTGTGTCACAAGGCTCAATCCTTTCTTCTGACGCCACCTTAGGCTTCATCTATGATTCATACACCCAATGTATAAAGACTTCCTTTTGCTAACCACTGCATCAGGAAATCGAGTAAGATAATAGACTACTCTCTCTTGTTCTCACCCCCCATGTCCTTCTCTCTCAATAGAGCAATATATCTTATAAGACTCTAAAAAGGAAAGGCAGAATGAGATTGTTAAAAATCTCTACTGCATTTTGATACTATTTTACCTGGTTAACTATCCATTCATCGTTTGCCTTCTGAGTTTGAAATACAGAAACATCGTGCTGCTCAGGGGAACATCAAGCCGTACTTTGCTGGTTTCTACCATTGACAGGCGCCAACATGGAATCACTTGATAAACTGAAAAGCAAAGAGTATTCAGGTAATAGACACAGCACAAATAACAACAAAAACAAGCAAATGTATCACTTTATTTTAATTGTCCTTAGTGGCTTAAAAGCATGGCACAGACTACGTTTTTTTGTATGAATAATGACCGCTTTTGTCTTTCAGCTTTTTACCATAACAGACTTCTATGCCACTCTTACTTCTTAAACACATTATCCCTGGTTATCCCATTTGTCACCATAATTATGTGACTTGAAGGGCAATAATCTGGTGAAACAAGGACTCTGAGTTTTTATTCTAAGCTCATAACTTCTGATATGACCTTGTAGGAATTATCTAAGCTCCACAGTCTCATCATTAGAATAGCAGTGACAATAACCTACCTCAGACGTTTATATGAAAACAAGTAGATTTTCTGAATCATGATAAGACACTTTTCACAAACAAAGAGCTTTGAGGCTGTATTATCATTCTCGAACTTGTACTGTATTTCCAATTACAGGGTGAAGTCAGTCACTGATTAATCACTACTAGTGCTGCAGTCCCTTCCTATGAAGTGCAGCCACAGGGCAGAAGAGTGTCAAGATGAAATATGCACTGAAATATCACTCACAACTTTGGATATCAAAAGGTGCCATTGGATCTTTTCATTATCACAAACACATCTGAGCCCTTTGTGTCTTCACAGAAAACAAACAAAGGGAAGCTTGATAGAGGGGAATCAAGGATGAGAACACTGATTTCCATCATTTATTCTTGCTGTGCTGAAGAAGAATCAGTGATAAACATGGAACTGAGGCTGCCGTCTTATACCATCTACCCCACCTGTATTCAGCATCTGACAGTACCAAGGCTAAGCATAGTGGGCAGAAAATCAGATTCAGATAACAAAACTGTGCTCCTCACAAGCCCCCAGTGTGCTAACCCTTTTTACTATCACTGCTCCGTTTCTAACTTTCCTGGTACATTTCAGAGTCTCTCACTAGATTTTTGTACACTCTTGTCCTTGTTCTGCTCCACAATGTGGTCCCTCTCCATTTTCCATAATTTGAAGAGAAATTTCCACCTACAAAAGTTTTACTGATGGCAAATATTTATGTTTAGTAGAGGCAAAAAGTGGTAGCAGCCATTAAACTTAACCCTGCTGGAATCCTCTCCTAAATGTTTCTGTGGTTTCCGACTCAATGTTCCCTGTTTCTCCTGGAGCTGACCACTTGCATTAGCTCCATTTTCTTCTATCTTGATCCATAATCCCTTTGGACTTTCAAATGTGAGCTTTGGGTACGATGATAAACAGGCGCATGGAAAACTGCTGAGCCTAAGTTTCCCTGTTTCCATGCTTGCCTCTCCTCCCCTTTTGTGGTTTTTTCCATGAAGCTGCCAGGGGCCTTTCAAAAATGTGAATGAGATCATTTCACTGATTTGCTTAAAACCCTGCACTGGCTTCTCATAAACATAGGAATGAACTCCAAAGCCTATTGTGTGACTCATAAAGACTTATGGGATCTGGCCACTAGCTGCCTCTGCAATCACACTTCCACAGACTTCTCCCTGCTCTAGCCACCCTAGCAGCAAGGTTGAGCTCCTCATATGCCCCAAACACACTTATGCCTCAGGTCTCTGCAGTTAGCTTAACCTCAAATAGGATGCTGTCTCTGATAGTCACAGGCTTGTTATGTGCCTTCATTCAGGTTGATACTCAAATTGCACCTTGGCATAGAGGCTTTGACTATAGGGTGGTATTCAAAGCCTCTATGAATACCACCTGGTATTCAAAGCCTCCTGTCTCTCGGTTATTACCTTACTTTGATTTATCTTTATAGCATCTATCAATTCCTATTTTTTTAATTTATTTGGTTTTTTTAATTATTTGTTTACTTGTTTGAAAATTTACTAAAATGTAGACTCCATGAGGGCAGGGACTTGGTCTGTTTTGCTCATCATTGTGGGTAGCTTCAGCACTCAGAACAGTACATGATTCAAAGCAGACATCCAATAAATATGTGTTGAATAAAAGAGAAAGGGAGGAAATAGGGCAAGAGGGCAGAAAGGGAGGCAGAAGGGAAACAAGGCAGGAGGGTGGGAGAAGGGAGGGAACTTCAGGGATCCATAGCAAGCAATCTACTCTAGGGGTTAAGAATATGAGCTCTGAGTAGACGAGTGGTTACCAGAGGCTGGGGAAGGGTAGGGAAGGTTGGAGAAGTGGGGGGAGGCTGGGGAAGTGGGGGGAGGCTGGGGAAGCAGGGGGAAGCTGGGGAAGATTGGCGAACTGGTACAAAGTTAAATAGGAGGAATAAGTCTTGGTGTCCTATTACACAGGAGGGTGACTATAGATAACAATATCGTATTGTATATTTCAAAACAGCCAGAATAGAGGATTTTGATCATTTTTACCACAAAGAAATAATAAATGTTTTAGGGGATGGATGTGCCAAATACCCTGATTTGATTATTACATAATATATACATGTATCAAAACATCACACTGTCCCCCAAAATATATGCAATTAGTCCATGCCAATTAAAAATAAACTAAAACTGAAAGATCAAAGTCAACTTCAGAGTCCAACCATCCTCAATTCCAAACCCAAGCTCCAGCACTAACTATCTACATAATCATTTGCAAATACCTTCTCTGAGATTCCTCATCAATAATATAAAGACGTTAAATACATGGGTGATGTATTAATATGATACAACATAATGCATTAATTATAATGCAATCATAAATTTGAGAGGAGAGAGTAGTAGTTAAGAGTACAGATTCTGGCATCAAATTATCTGGGTTCAAATTTCAGCTTTACTACTTACTGGCTATATAATCTTGGACAAGATATTTAATCTCTGCCTTATTTTCATCATCTATAAAGGTGGATATATTAATACTCATCTCATAGTAAGTGAGTGTAAAGAGAAAAAATAAGAGCATCAAACAATAAAAAATGCTCAGTCCTGGATCACCCCAAAATGACCAGTTTGGAGAGAAGAGGAGAGGGCACTGAAAAGGTGCTACCAGTGACATATAGGGAAAACTAGGAGTGTGGTGTAATGCGAAGCTAGTAGAAGTTTAATCAAGGAAACCAGCGTGATCAACTATGTCAAATGTGCTGAGAAATAAATACAAGATAAGTACTAGAAATTGGCCACTGGATTTAGTAATACGAAAATTATTATTTATTGTGATAGGAATCAAATCTCTGGAGTGCTTGCAGAGATATCCTGATAGGACTGTGTACAGGAGAAAATGAGAGAAGAGAAATTGAAGACAGCCAACATAGAGAACTCTTCTGAGGAGTTTTCCAGCAAAGGAGATTAAAGAAAAGGCTTGGTAACCGGTGAGCGAATGAGGCCAGGAGAATATTTTATTTTAGATGGGAAGAACAACAGCATGTTTGTATTTTGACAGGAATGATCTAGTAGGCAGAATAATTGCTAAATCAATGTCTGTATAGCAAGAGAGAAAGGGATTAAGTGGACAAGAGAATGCTCTACCTAAAGTGAAAGCATGGATAGCTAATCTGTGGCAATGCTCTCCCATATCACCATATATCACTATATCACCATATCTACCAGTATCCAAACAATTATACTTCCTGTAAAGTGAGATGCAGGTAGATGTGGTGGTGGGAACTCCATGGAGCTTCTTTTTTAAATTGCTTTAGTTTTCACGGTGAAGAAGTTGAGAGGGATGACAGAGGAGAAGTTGTTATGGGTGTGAGGGAAAGGAGAAAATGTGAAGTGTTGTCTAGGAGAATAGGAGACTGATTGGGCCAGTATAATTGCCTGGCAGCATTAAGGGCCCACTTAAGGTTTTTATCATGAACATAAAATGAGACCAGTCAGCGTAATTACACGTTTTCCTCCAGCAAGTTTTAGCTGAATAGTTGTAGGCTCTGAGAAGGAAAGATTTCACCCAGCTGTAGTTTTATGCAGCAGTACAGTGAAGAAAGAGGTGGAGAAAAGAAGTGAAGAGTAAATGTGAATAGAGATTGTTACTATCGACCATGGAATTAAGCTGAGTAAAAAGAGTAATGACGTGGTCTAAAGGAGAAGGACAGTTAAAAGGTGGTGGATCACTTAGCAGTAGGGTGGGGGGGTTATCAAAGGATGGCTAGATGTGAGCTGGGAGGAGGTGCTGGTTAGAATGGGATATGCCAAGTTGGGATTATGGAGGGATTGGATTTATTAGTAATCACAGGGTCTCAGATGTGAGAACATGTGAGTGAGGGGCTGCACCAGGCGAGAGATAAGTTCACTGAAGAAAAGTTCAACCAACTAAAGGTCAGGATGTTGAAAGCATTCCTTGTGTGCATATTAAAGTGAGCAAGAATCACAAATGTATTAGAAAGAACAACTGTGATCCAAGAATTAGACTGCAGAAAAAAATAAAAGAAAAAGACTGGAGATTTCTGTAGAGGTTGGCAACAATAACGGGTAATGAAGGATAAAATCTGATGATGACATGAGATGCAACATTGGGAGGCGATAAGGAGGAAGAATGGTCTGGAAGCAGCAATAAGGTGCAAGGAGGAGACCTCCCGCCTTAAACTCAAGTGAGACAGCTGTGGAAGATAAAACAGCCATCACTTGTGACAGCTGTCAGGAAGGTGGAAACTTCAGAAGAGAGTCAGGTTTCTTTTAGAACAAGAAGGTAAATGAGATATTTGGAAACTAGGTTAAGGGTACAGGAGATTTTGCTTCCAAGGAAACTGGAATTCTAGAATGATTCGTGGAAGAATTTTAGGAATTGGAGAAGGGTGAAAAGAGAACAAAATGAAGGTACATTGTGCTCAATGGGAATTAAAGTGTGGGAGAGGAGAGGTGACATGGCTATCTGGGTACTCCTTTGATGATTGACATCTATAGGCACAAATGGAGTAATGGAGTTGTCCCAGTAGACATGAAGCAAATGCTGAGAAGCTGAGATTGTTGGCAAGCAGGGAAAGATGGATTTCTAGAGCTTCTTGACAATGAGAATAGAAGACTATAGGCCAAATGGTCTTACTCTAATGCACTACAGTTCCCTCTTAGCCTCTGTCAGAAAGGTTTTTATTTTTTTGTAGTTGTTTATTTTTTTTTTAACTTTAAGCCTATGTGATCTATATTGACCCCTTATTGATGGACTTGGAATTACAGGAGTAGCTGAGTACTATACCAAGCTGTGCCTGTCCTTCCTTCCCCATCCTCAATTTTGTCTTAACAAAGTCATGACTTAATTAAAGTCAATTTTGAGAGAATTATAAGAGAAAATTAATGTCATAGCAGACTAGCAAGGATGAACATTTGGAACAGATGTTTGGGTGTTCCTCAATCCATTGTGATTGTACATCTAAATTTATGGTAGCATGAATCCTGCCTTTTCCCACTCTGTAAAGTCTCCCAATAATAGTGGGAGACTTCAACACCCCACTGTCAATACTAGATAGATAATCGAGACAGAAAATTAACAAGGATATCCACGACTGGAACTCAGATCTGGACCAAGTGGACCTAATAGACATCTACAGAATTCTCCACCCCAAATCCACAGAATATACATTCTTCTCAGCACCACATCACACTTATTCTAAAATTGACCACATAATTGCAAGTAAAACACTCCTCAGCAAATGCAAAATAATGGAAATCATAACAAACAGCCTCTCAGACCACAGTGCAATCAAGTTAGAACTAAAGATTAAGACACTCACTCAAAACAGCACAACTACATGGAAACTGAACAACCTGCTCCTGAATGACTACTGGATGAATAATGAAACAAAGGCAGAAATAAAGATGTTCTTCAAAACCAGTAAGAATGAAGATACAACGTACCAGAATCTCTGGGACACGTTTAAAGCAGTGTCTGGAGGGAAATTTATAGCACTAAATGCCCACCAGAGAAGTGAGGAAATATATAAAATCGACACCCTAATGTTGTGATTAAAAGACTAGAGGAGCAAGATTGAACAAATTCAAAAGCTAGCAAAAGGCAAGAAATAACTAAGATCAAAGCAGAATTGAAGGAGATAGGGACACAAGAAAAGCCTGGAAAAATCAATAAATCCAGGAGCTGCTTTTTTGAAAGATCAACAAAATAGATAGACTGCTAGCCAGACTAATAAAAAAGAAAAGAGAGAAGATTCAAATAGATGCAATAAAAAATGGTCAAGGGGATATCACCACTGATTCCACAGAAATACAAACTACCATCAAAGATTACTACAAACACTTCTATGCAAATAAACCAGTAAATCTAGAAGAAATGGACAAATTCCTGGACACTTACACCCTCCCAAGACTAAATCAGGAAGAAGTTGAATTCCTGAATAGACCAATAACAAAGTCTGAATTTGAGACAGCAATTAATAGCCTACCAACCAAAAAAAGTCCAGGACCAGATGGGTTCACAGCCGAATTCTGCCAGAGGTACAAAGAAGAGCTGGTACCATTCCTTCTGAAACTATTCCAAACAATACAAAAAGAGGGAATCCTCCCTAACTTATTTTATGAGAACAATATCATCCTGATGCCAAAATCTGGCAGAGATGCAGCTAAAAAAGAAAATTTCAGGCCAATATCTATGATGAACATTGATGCAAAAATATTCAATAAAATACTGGCAAACTGAATCCAATAGCACATCAAAAAGCACATCCATCATGATCAAGTTGGCTTTACCCCAAGGATGTAAAGCTGGTTCAACATCCACAAATCTATAAACATAATCCATCGTATAAACAGAACCAAAGACAAAAACCACATGATTGACTCAATAGATGCAGAGAAGGCCTTTGACAAAATTCAACAGCCCTTTATGCTAAAAACTCTCAAGAAACTAGGTATCAGTGGATTATATCTCAAAATAATAAGAGTTATTTATGACAAACCCAGAACCAAGATCATACTGAATGGTCAAAACTGGAAGCACTCCCTTTGAAAATTGGTGCAAGACAAGGATGCCATCTGTCACCACTCATATTCAATATAGTATTGGAAGTTCTGGCCAGGGCAATCAGGCAAGAGAAAGAAACAAAGCGTATTTGAATAGGAAGAGAGTATGTCTAATTGTCCCTGTTTGCAGATGACATAATTGTATATTTAGAAAACCCCATTGTCTCAGCCCAAAAGCTCCTCAAGATGATAGGCAACTTCAGCAAAGTCTCAGGATACAAAATCAATGTGCAAAAGTTGCAAGCATTCCTATACACCAATAATAGACAAACAGAGAGCCAAATCATAAGTGAACTTCCATTCACAATTGCTACCAAAAGAAAACACCTAGGAATACCACTAACAAGGGATGTGAAGGAACTCTTCAAGGAGAACTACAAACCACTGCTCAAGGAAATAAGAGAGGACACAACAGATGGAAAGACATTCCATGCTCATCATTAGAAAGAATCAATATCGTGAAAATGGCCATATTGCCCAAAGTAATTTGTAGATTCAATGCTATCCCCATTAAACTACCAATGACTTTCTTCACAGAATTAGAAAAAAAAACACCTTAACCTTCATATGGAACCAAAAAGAGCCCACATAGCCAAGACAATGCTAAGCCAATAAACAAAGCTGGAGGCATCACACTACCTGATTTCAAACTATATTACAAGGCTACTGTAATCAAAACAGCATGGTACTGGTACCAAAACACAGATGTAGACCAATGGAACAGAACAGAGGCCTCAGAAAAAATGCCACACAATTACAACCATCTGATCTTTGACAAACTCAACAAAAGCAATGGGGAAAGGATTCCCTATTTAATAAATGCTGTTGGGAAAACTGGCTAGCTGTATGCAGAAAGGTGAAACTGGATCCCTTCCTTACACCTTATACAAAAATTAACTCCAGATGTATTAAAGATTTAAACATGAGGCCTAACACCATAAAAACTCTACAAGAAAACCTAGGCAATACCATTCAGGACATAGGTATGGGCAAGGACTTCATAACTAAAACACCAAAAGCATTGGCAACAAAAGCCAAAATAGACAAATGGGATCTAATTAAATTTAAGAGCTTCTGCACAGCAAAAAAGAAACTATCAATAGAGTGAACTGGCAACCAACAGAATGGGAAAAAATTTTTGCAGTCTACCCATCTGACAAAGGGCTAATATACAGAATCTACAAATAACTAAAGCAGATTTACAAGAAAACAAACAAACAAACTCATTCAAAAGTGGGCAAAGGATATGAACAGACACTTTTCAAAAGAAGACATTTATG
>CAUYLG010033458.1:0-43669 GCA_963573385.1 Cacajao melanocephalus | reverse complement strand
TCCACAAAACATACACTTTTCTCAGTATCACATTACACCTATTTTAAAAGTGACCACATCATTGGAAGTAAATCACTCCTCAGCACTTGCATAGCGTTTCACAGGTTTCAATAAAATAGTGGTTGGCTGCTTGTTTGTTATTTTCATCTCTTATTCCTTCCCGTCTCCCTTGTTAAGCACAATTATTGCCATAAAAGAGGTTTTTAATACCCATTTTTAGACTGCATGCTAGCCTGGGCAATAGAACAAGAATCCCGTTCTCTCTCCCTCTTTCTCTTCCTCTTTCTTTCTCTCTTACATTCTTTTTTTTCTTTCTTTCACTCTTTCTTTCCTCTCTTTTTCTTTCAAAAAAAAAAAATAAAAATAAAAATAAAAATAATTTTTTAAAAGAGAATGAAATACTGATACATGCTACAACATATATGAATATTAAACACATTCAGCTAAGTGAAAGAAGCCAGTCACAAAAGACCACGTATTATACAAATCCATTTATGTGAAATGTCCAGAATAGACAAATCCATAGAGACAGAAAATATATTAGTGATTGCCTAGGACTGGGTTGTGTGTAGTGAAAATCAGGAGTGACTGTTAATGATACATGTTTCTTTTTGGGATTATGAAAATGTTCTCAAATTAATTGTGATGGTCACATAACTGAATATTCTAAAAACTAATGAATTGTACATTTTAAATGGGTAAATTTTATTTTATTTTATTTACTTTTGTTTTTTTGAGGCTGGGTCTTATTTTGCCGCCCAGGCTGGAGTGCAGTGGCATGATCACAACTTACTACAGCCTCCACCTCCTGGGCTCAATCCATCTTCCCACCTCAGCCTCCTGAGCAGCTGGAACTACAGGCATGCATCAAAACACCCAACTAATTTTTGTATTTTTTGTAGAGATGGGGCCTGGCCATGTTCCCTAGGCTGGCCTTAAACTCCTGGGCTCAAGTAATCTGCCTGGCCTCGGCCTCCCAAAGTATTGGGATTACAGGCATGGGCCACCCCTCCCAGTTAAATGGGTAAATTTTATAGTCTGTAATTTATGTCTTAATAAAGCTATTTAAAGTTTTGTTGTTGTTGCTGTTGTCATTTTTAGATGGAGTCTTGCTCTTTTTGCTCAGGCTGGAGTGCGATGGTGTGATCTCGGCTCACCACAACCTCCACCTCCCAGGTTCAAGCGATTCTCCTGCCTCAGCCTCCTAAGTATATGGGATTACAGGCATGTGCCACCACACCTGGCTAATTTTCTTTTCTATTTAGTAGAGATAGGGTTTCACCATGTTGGTCAGGCTGGTGTTGGGCTCCTGACTTCAGGTGATCCACCTACCTCGCCTCCTAAAGTGCTGGGATTATAGGTGTTTGTCATCATGCCTAGCTACATTTTTTTAAATATAGGACTTTGATTGATTAGCATTAGCTTTGAAGGTCTCTTAAAAAAAAAAAAAAGAAAAAACAAAAATATATAGAGAGAACTTTGAAAGCTTAAAAAAGAGGTAAACATACACTGTTTTGGGGTATAATCTCTGAATTTTTGGAGATTTAAATTTTTCCTTTATACTTTTCTGGGCTTTCCAAGAACATGTATTTTTACAATTGGAAAATTCAGAAAAGAATAAATGTTGCAAAGATGTAGAATTCTGGCTGCCCATGGTGGTTCACGCCTGTAATCCCAGCACTTTGGGAGGCCAAAGTGGGAGAACTGCTTGAGGCCAGCAGTTTGAGACTAGCCTGGGCAACATAGGAGATCCCATCTCTAATTAAGAAAAAAAAAGATGTAGAATACCACCCCTCCCAACACCTGCCACCCACCCACAGCAGCAACAACAAAACCTCCTAAAAACCAAGAACATCATTTGAGGGAGAAGTGAGTTGGCACCTGAGTTCAAGGTTGTCTACCCGCAAAACTTGTCTGAAGAATGAAACGGTGGTAAACTGCAGTTAAACAAGCCAAGGGCAGCTGGTAAGAGGACATTGTGAAGGCACTTGCTTGGGATTTTCCCAGAATTGTGATAAACAAAATATTATATGAGAAAGATAATTTTTGTATCCTTGGCCAGAATAATTGAAACAGGCTAGTAAGAATGCTGTTAGTATGGTTTTGAAGGAGTTAATACCTTGGTCAGGATATTGAGTGAGAAACTGAAGGGGTGATTCCTAAAATGTTTCAATGACAAAATCCTCAGGGAATAGTGATGGCTTAGACGGAATTAGAGATTATACCAAGACCATAAATGTTGAAAGACTAGAAGTTCTCTTGACACAAGAGAAGTTGGTGAAGAACCATTTTGACAGAAAAGCAATGAATGTGATGATATACAAATTCTATCGCCATTATTTAGAATCAGAATTCCAATGTTTGAGTCCTAATTCCTCTATTTGCTTTCTTGTTTTTGAGACAGAGTCTTGCTCTTGTTGCCCAGGCTGGAGTGCAGTGGTGTGATCTCAGCTCACTGCAACCTCTGTCTCTTGGGTTCAAGCAATTCTCTTGCCTCAGCCTCCTGAGGACCTGGGACTACAGACACACACTGCCATGCCCAGCTAATTTTTTGTATTTTTTAAGTATAGACGGGGTTTCACTGTGCTGCCCAGGCTGGTTGAGAACTCCTGAGCTCAGGCAATCTGCCTACTTCAGCCTCCCAAAGTGCTGGGATTACAGGCGTGAGCCACTGTGCCCAGCCTTTTTTAGACAGGGTTTTACTCTGTCACCCAGGCTAGAGTGCAGTGGTCTAATCCTGGCTCACTGCAATCTCCACCTCCTGGGTTCAAGCAATTCTAGTGCCTCAGCCTCCCAAGTGGCTGGGATTACAGGCATGCGCCACCACGCCCAGCCAATCTTTGTATTTTTAGTAGAGACTGGGTTTCACCATGTTGGCCAGGCTGGTCTCGAACTCCTGGCCTGAAGTGATCCTCCTGTCTCGGCCTCTCAAAGTGCTGGGATTACAGGTGTGAGCCACTGCACCCAGTCCCTATTTGCTTTCTGATCTTTGTCAAAATACCTCACTTTTTTGGGCTTCGATTTCCTTTATTTTCATAATGGTAATATCAATTTCTATTTCACAGGGCTGTTTTAAATAAATCAGAAAGCACATAAAAGCTCTTCTGTTCTTAACCGGCTGGGCATGGTGGCTTACACCTATAATCCTACCACTTTGGGAGGCCAAGGCAGGCAGATCACTTGAGGCCAGGAGTTTGAGACCAGCCTGGTCAACATGGTGAAACCCCATCTCTAGTAAAAAAAAACAAAAATTACCTTGGTATGGTGGTGGGCGCCTGTAGTCCCAGCTACTCAGGAAGCTGAGGCAGGAGAATTGCTTGTACTCAGGAGGCAGAGGTTGCAGCAAGCTGAGATCATGCCACTGCACTCCAGTCTGGACAATGGAGCAAGACTCCATCTCAGGAAAAGAAAAAAAGTGCTTAACATAATGCCTGGCACATGCTCTCAAAAATGTTTCATATATATGGTAACATTACCATTGGGGAACTGGTGTAAAGGAGACATAGGACATACTGGCACATTTTTTGAAACTTCATGTAATCTATAATTGTTTCCAAATAAAAAATTAGAAAATGTATTAGCTATCTTGTCTGGGAATTGTATTGTGTCATTGTGCTAACATTTTTTTCACCAAAGGAAGGAACCAAGGACCAAGGACACCGAACAATTTGTTACAGAGAGTTACAGAGAAGTGAAATCAGAATGGAAGTGATTTCTTCTGAATCATATTACCACAGAGCAGCTTTAATGTGAAGGGAGTTTAGAATCAAGGCAGTTGGCCAGGCGCGGTGGCTCACGCCTGTAATGCCAGCACTTTGGGAGGCCAAGGCGGGTGGATCACGAGGTCAAGAGATCGAAACCATCCTGGCCAACATGGTGAAACCCCGTCTCCACTAAAAATACAAAAATTAGCTGGGCATGGTGGTGCACGCCTGTAGTCCCAGCTACTGAGGAGGCTGAGGCAGGAGAATTGCTTGAACCTGGAAGGTGGAGGTTGCAATGAGCCAAGATCGTGCCACTGCACTCCAGTCTAGCGCCTGGCGACAAAGTAAGACTCTATCTCAAAAAAAAAAAAAAAAAAAAAAAAAGAATCAAGGCAAAGGCAGTTAACCACTGAACTTATCTGGGTTTAAATATGTGGTTTGCTATGGTTTATTTCCTGGTTCAACTTGACTCATCCATTCAGATTCAGAATAATAAACATTTAAACGTTTAAAATAATAAGCATAGAAAATGATAAGCATTTCCTCCACACGTACTCTGTGCCTGGCATTGTGGTAGGCTCTTCCATAATGCTTTGAACGAAATTGCAACCAAAGCTTTCTGAATTATAAGAGAAAGGCACAAAGGAAATTTACTACACCCACTCTAATCCATTTAGTGCTCACTGTTTAAACACCTTTGTTTTCTCTTAATGAAATTAAAATGTGTGGAACAATGGTATAGGATATAGTACTTCCTCAGTGGGGAATCCGTTTGGCTTTACTAACCTGCAGCACTAGGAAAAACACGGGAGTGGGGAACATGGTGGATAAGAAACAGAGGGTTTATTTTCCTTTACACTCAGCTTACAGTAGTGATTCCAGTAGGAGGCACTATTTTGTTCAGAAAAAGCTGATGCTAAGAAACTTGGAGCCGTCACTGATGACCCTGGGACAGAACTGAAGTTGTGTTGCATTCTGGGGGCGGCGTTCAGCTCCTGTAAATAGAGAAAGAACAGCCTGAATCAGGATAACTCTGGATAGAGCTCCGTCTGTAGGTTATTTTCCCCTCTATTCTTTCTTAAGGACAGTGTGAGAAAATGTCTCTTTAGTTGATGTGAATAAAGAGATCAAAAATATCTTTGAAAAACTGTGAAAACTCTAGGAAAGGGTAAGGCTTCACATTCAGAATATCATCTTGACAGGGAGCTTTAAAGGAGGGTAGATGAAGCATAGAGAGGAAGACAAGTAAAATTTCACACAAATATTTCTTTATGCAATTTATAGAAATGTATAGGAGGCTTTAGGTAAGACACTGATGATTAATTTAAAAAAAATTTTTTTTTTTTTTTTGAGACAGAGTCTCACACTGTTCCCAGACTGGAGTGCAGTGGTGCGATCTTGGCTCACTGCAACCTATGCCTCCCGGGTTCAGAGATTCTCCTGCCTCAGCCCCGCAAGTAGCTGGGATAATAGGCATGTACTACCACCCCCAGCTAATTTTTTGTATTTTTAGTAGAGACAGGGGTTTCACCATGTTAGCCAGGCTGGTCTTGAACTCCTAACCCCAGGTGATCTGCCCACCTCAGCCTCCCAAAGTGCTGGAATTACAGGCGTGAGCCGCCACACTGGGCCTAAAAATTGTTCTTCTTATTTGAAAATGAGTCTATGAGGGACATTTTGTCAACCTGGCTCCAAAAAAAGAGAGAAATGAATGTTAAAAATTTGTTTAATGTGCTCCTTTCAGCAGCACTTATACTAAAGTTGAACCAATACAGAGAAGATTAGCATGGCCCCTGTGCAAGGATGACACGCAAATTCATAAGCTTTCCATTAAAAAAAAGTAAAAAAAAAATTGTTTAAAAATCATTTTTTATCACAAGTATTTCTCCATTTTTCAGATTGTTTTTCATCATTTAAAACAATAAATAATAGGTCTGTCTTTATATACTTTCAGTTTCAGGAATAATTCTGAAGAAAAAAGTAAATGGTTCAATCACTGATACAAAAATGAGCAAACGATAGTGGCAAACAATGTCAGGTGAGTTTTTGGGAGTTTTGTTTGTTTATTAGCAATGTTTTCCCCCATATTTTTAAATTTTTGTTTGTGGTTGAAAAGCCAAATGCATTAATTTCCAAGGCTCGTTGGCTGCTAAGAAAAATTGTCATTGTGGCCAGGGACAGTGTCTCATGCCTATAATCCTAGCACTTTGGGAGGCTGAAGCAGGCAGATCACCTGAGCCCAGGAGTTCGAGACCAGCCTGGGTAACATGGCAAAACCCCGTCTGTACAAAAAATACCAAAATTAGCTGGGTGTGGTGGCGTCCACCTGTAGTCCCAGCTGCTCAGGAGGCTGAGGTGGGAGGATTGCTAGAGCCCAGGAGGTGAAGGCTGCAGTGAGCTGAGATTGTACCACTGCACTCCAGCCTGGGTGACAGAGCAAGACCCTGTCTCAAAAACAAACAAAAACTCTTTCATTATCATTTAGAAGAGGACTTATTCTTAAAAATGTAGGCCCTAGTACTTACATAGTTGGATGATGCTTTCAGAAAAATGACTTGGGGCACTCCCCCTATATTTTACACATTTCAGTGGCAGAGCAGGATAACAATTCAGACCGCCTATGTGCTCTAACCACGGACAACACACAGCTCTGCCATCCACAAGCTGCGCTGTAAATGAAACTGGGGTAAAGGTACATAGAACAATGATTGCTATTATTTGTTTAAATATTATTTCTTATAAGAAGGGAACAGAGTGCAGTTTGTAAATACTGGTTTAAAAACTCCTTTCTTTTAGAAAGGAGAGTAAGAGAAAGTGAAATGTAAAAAATACATACTTGTGCTGAACCATGAATGATAGCGTCATTGAAATATCTAAAAACCATACTGCTTAAACACACTTGTTGCAATGTGTAATTCAGCTAAGACGATAATCAAATGCACAGCTCTTAAATATAGAAAAATGATACAGATCCTCCTCCTTTGCTGCCCTTCCCACAGAATACTGAGATAAAACTTATTGAGGCCTAGCTACCAAAGGCAGAATTAGTTGTCTCATATCCTAGGCTAGCATTTGGTATATAACCCCTATTTTATCAATGATTACTGAGAATTTTAAGTCTAATTCGACTGTATAGATCACGACAGTTTTGTCTTCGTGCATCCAGTGGCTGAAGCACAGTTGGCACTGTAGATTTTGTGTTGTTGCAGTGAGATCACCAGTTAGTGTAAAGAGCTGATTTGGGCCACGTTTGGTGGCTTACACCTGTAATCCTGGTGCTTTGGGAGACCAAGGCTGGAGGATTGCTCGAGACCAGGAGTTCAAGACCTGCCTGGGCAAAATAGTAGAATCACGTCCCTACAAAAATTTTTTTAAAATTTAGAAAATTAGCCAGGTGGAGTGGCCTGCGCTTTTAGTTCCACTTACTTGGGAGGCTGAGATGGGAGGATCTCTCAAGCCCAGGGCTTCGAGGTTACAGTGAGTCATGACTGTGCCACTGCATTCCAGCCTGGGCTACAAGGCAAAACTTTGCCTCTAAAAAAATTTTTTTTTAATGAAAAAAAGAGCTGATTTGACTCTTTCTTCTCCCATTTACCCAGAATTGCTGAAGTGGTAGATACTGACAAGGTAGCTCACCAGGGCAGAACTCTCAGGGTTTAAATCAGTCTAGAGACGGATTTCTGTTGATAGTTGTGAATTTCTAACTCCTCTGTCATTCTGAGAGTGTCAGCTGAATTCACATAAGGACATTCCGCAAGGGAGGAAGAGATATGGCCTTTAGTTTTAATTATTTTATACTTGAGAAAATTAGATACACACTTGGAGTTATGGGGTCTGATTTTTATTACGCCTAGAAATTTCATACAGACTATATAATCTGTCTATCTTGTTAGTAATATCTGATAGGGATTTTTTTTGGACTATCTATGTGTAGAACCCATTTTATTACAAAGATTTAGGAATCTCAGAGGATCTGATTCCTTAATGTCTGAATCTTCAATGGCATTAAATGCCAATACATTGTCCTTGGTCAAGACTACAAGGCATAAAGGAACAAGCTAATTAACTATTTAGAATTTCCTCTTCTAAGAGACCACACGGCCAAAGTGGCATCATGACACAGCTTGGTGTTTTGTTGGTCACTTTAGGAGACCACCATTTTGGAGGCCTTGGGTAGAGCTGGAGACAGAGCCTTGGAGGTGGAACCGTGTCAGAAAACCTGGGTTTAGCCCCACTTTGTACTTGGGCGCTTGAGCTAATCGCTTAAGTCATGTAAAACAAGACTAATAAAGTCTGAGATACAGACTTGAACACCTCAAGTGCTGCCAAAAGTATTTAAAAGACAAAAGCGAATCATAGGCGCCTTTCCCAAGCACCTCCTAGACCTCAAGAACCGTGCTAGGTTCCCTCCATTCTTCATTTAATGCCAATAACCCCACGAGGCAGATAATCAGCTTCATTCTCCAAATGGGCCCCAGTCCCACCAACTAACTGGCTGAATCAGGATCTGACAACAGGCATGCCAACATTCCCGCTGGTGGATTGCCCTCCATGTTAGCTTGGGTTAGCAGGAGGTGGGAGTAAAAACCGGCGCCCCAGCCTTCAGCGTGCTGCACGAGGAAGCTGGCTGGGCAGGCATGACTTTGTCAGTCAACCACCCCGCAGCCGGGCCCTGGGCTTTGTTAGCAGCCACTTGGCGAGGGCTCCGGGCGGTGGGGGAGGCGGCGCTTCCTTCAAGCGGAGGTGGGACCCCGGCCCCGCCGACCTCGGAGCCGCCCCTGGCCCCAGATCGCCGACGACGTAGGTGCAGGCCTGGGGATGGGGCGCGGGCGGCAAGCGGCGCGCCCGCCGAGAAGGCTGCGGCCGGCGGGGCGGTGGGCGAGGCCGGTGACCCAATAAAGCGGCCGGGCAGCGGGAGGCCCCACCCGGCCGGGTTCCGGCACTCGCCGCAGGGTCCCGGCACTCGCCGCAGGGTCCCGGCCGGCGGCAGCTTGCGCGCCCCTGTCCGCAGCGCTCGGCGTCAGGGCGGCTCGGGCCGAGGGTGTGAGGGCGCGCCGCCGGGCCGAGGCCCGGCCGGGAGCTGGGAAGGCGGGAGGCTGGAGGCGGGAGGCGGGAGCGCCGGCCACCCGGGAGCCGCGCGGAGAGGCAGGCGGGGCGGGGCGCGGCCTGGGGCCGCGGCGTCCGGGAGCCGCGCCGCCCGCTGCAGGCCCGGGCCCTCGGCCCGCCCCGCGCGCGCGCGCGCCCCCGCCAGCCCGGCCCTCCTCCTCCCCGCCGCCCCTCCCGCGCGCGTCCACCGGCTCCCCGGCTCGCGCCGCTCCATGTAGCCCCGGATCCCCGGGCGGCCGCGGAGGAGGGGGCGACCACAAGATGGCGGGTACGTGGCCCCCTGTTCTCCGTACGGCGGCAGCGGCGGCGGCTCCCCGCGCCCACCCGTCCTCCGCTGCCGCCCTGAGTGGCGGCCAAGCCGGGGCCGGCGCGGGGTCCCGGCGCGGGGAGGCGCCGCCGGGGCGGGAGGGAGGGCGGCGGGGGCGTCGCGCCGGGCCCCGGGGCGCTGACCGGGCCTTTCTTCTCTCCCCTTGGCGTAGACCTCTCGCTGCTCCAGGAGGACCTGCAGGAGGACGCGGACGGATGTGAGTGGCCTGGCCTCGCGGTGGCCCGGCAGCCCGCGGGGAGCGGCCGGGGAGGGCGGGCGGCGGCGCGGCCTGGGCCGACTAAGGGGACGGTGGGCGAGGGCGGCCCCGGGCGGGCCGGGGTGGCGATTTGGGGGGAAAATCGCGCGTCCGTGAGGAAACGGCGCGCTCTGGTTCCGCTGGGGGAGGGAGACGCCCGGAGTAACGCCCAAGTTCGCTTTCCGCCCTTCGTTCTCTTCTCCCGGCGCCCCCGAATCGCCCGCGGGCTCCGCATTGGCGAGGCCGTCTGTTTCGGAAGGAGAAGCAGGTGGGGCAAGATTTGAAGTGGGGTTTGGGGTATGTTTCTGCCCCTGGTGTCCCCCTTCCCCCGACACTTTAGGAAGGAAGAGGCTCGCGCGGGAGGTGTGTTTCCTTAGAGTCGCTCTCCAGTAGCTCCCGGGGGCAGCCTGGGCCCCAGCTAGCCGTCTGGGCCCCCCGACCCCGTTTTGGATCCTCTGAGGATGACATACCTGTCATTTTACTTTGGCTTGCAGCAGTTTTTAGATTGCTCCCGATTTGATTTGTGGATTACAGAAAGGTTAGAAGGTGTGGCCTCGTCAGGAATTACTAGGTTTAGAGAGCACATTTCTGTAATGCAGATGTTCAGAAATCACCCGACCCTCCTTCAGTGTTAACAGTGAGCTTTCCTTTGAGGTACTGAAGTTTTTAGAGTTGACGCTTTTATTTTTTAAAACACAAAGTTTTTGACGTTGTTTCCTGATGGCAACGGGATTGATACTTAGAAAGGAATTTTTCGTCTTACATGTGCTTTTCTAAGCTTTAGAAAATAACTTGGGTCACGACAGGAAAGACAAAAGAGTTAGGTAAGTTTGTATTGAAAGAAGTGACAAATTGCAGTTAATTTAAAATAGTTTCTATTAATGCTAATCTTCCAAATTAGTGACCCATCAAAAAAATCACTCGGTTTTGAGATGTGTTTTAAAAATGAAGAGTGAGCAAAATGTGTAAGCGTAGATCTTGGAATGCATAAGGGACCAAGAGATTGTTCTGAGATGATAACCGTAGTAGAATTGTGGTCTGTTTAGTGGAAAGCCTACTGGATGCTGTGATTGACTGTGTAATACCTGTGTAAGTAATTCAGAGATGGCTGCAGTTTGAAATTACTCTCTTAAATACTCTGTAGTTAATCCTTAGCATTGTCTAATGTGGTTCCCTTACTCAGAGTGATCTTAATTTTCAGATTCCTGGTTGTTTTGAGTAAAGTAAGGGGGATTTACTATTTAGATGGATTATCTGAAATGAGTAATTTGTCTTTAAAGTAAATGAACCACATCCAAACGTTTGCCAAGTCTGTATTTTTAGTGGGGTGGCTCTAAACAGCTTTCTTAAAGGGAGCAATAGTTATGTAGTGAAGGGCAGCTTTAACGTTTTGTTTAATGTTTACTCTTAGGCCACTTCTCTGCCTAATAGTAAGTTTGAGATATTATTTAAGGCAGCTATTGACTTCAGATCTCTTGCCAGGTTAGGATTGGAGAAGTGGCCTTGATTATGTTATCTCGAGGAGGGATTTTTATATTTATGGTCGACTTTGTAAATAGAAGATTCGTTCATTCAGAAAGTATTTATGACTGTGTGGAGCAAAAACTTCTTATTCCTGAAGGGTAAAATGCAGTGTCAGTTTCTTCCATGACCCCCAAGAAGCACAGTGTAGAGAGGAAGACATACCTATGAAATATTCAACCATGAGTTTAAAGATTCTGCCGGGTACTGGGGATGGAGCTGTGAGAAGGATGGGCACAACCCATGCCCTCTAGTGGTTTACTAGCAGTTTGAATCTAGGTGTATAGTACAGTAGCATAGTTACAGACTGGAGCCAGGCTGCTCTATTTGTCTTAGCAGTGTCTTTTTGGGCAGACTGGGGCAACTCACTTAACCTCCCTAAGCCTCAGTTTTATCATTTGTAAATAGGCATAAGAAATATTACCTACTTCATTGAGTTGTTCGGGGATGTATGTGAGTTAGTGCCTGTGAAGCACTTGGAACAATTCCTGGTAAACAATGATGATTATGATTACGTTTGCTCTTACCAGAAAAGAGCAAGGGAAGCTTAAAAGAAGAGCAGAGAAGGAAAGGCTGATGTTGAACCTTACAGAATGGAGGTACTTACAGATGCTGCCAATGCTTGCAACTTTTTTTGAGACAGTCTCACTCCGCCACCAGGCGCCAGTCTGGAGTGCAGTGGCGCGACCTCGGCTCACTGCAACCTCCGCCTACCGGGTTCAAGTGATTCTCCTGCCTCAGCCTCCTGAGTAGCTGGGATTACAGGCATGTGTCACCATGCCGGGCTAATTTTGTATTTTTAGTAGAGACAGGGTTTTGCCATGTTGGTCAGGCTGGTCTCGAACTCCCCACCTCAGGTAATCTGCCCACCTCGGCTTCCCAAAGTGCTTGTATTACAGGCATGAGCCAGTGCGCCTGGCTGCGACTAACTTTTTTTTGAAGAGTCTGTTTCATATGCATTTTAATTTAGGATAAAACAGACATTGAAGGCATGAGACATTAAAGGCATGATAGCTATTTACATATTTATAATTTGGTTGAAGGCTTTGTTAGAGTAATTGCTTATTTTTCTCAGTTCCTGAAGTTTTTACAGGTGATACCTTTACCCAGAATATTCAGGAACAAAGGACCCTTGGACATATGGCCAGTTGAATGACCACTTACCATCTCTTGTGAAGGGAGAAAGAATGAGGAGGAATACTGGCCATGGTGCCTCCTTAGAGAGCAAGATGGTAAGGGAGTGAGAAAGCTGTCACATCCTGGAGAAGCTGAAGAAGGTAGAGGACCCTACTTGTAGAGGGAATGGAGCTTGGGCTGCCCTTACGACATGATTGTTATCTCATGAGCCTGAATTTTTCTGTCTATGGCAAAAACACCAGAGTGTGGAGGGCAACCTCCAGAATCGTTGTAAACAAGTCCTACTACTTCAGCCAAGCTAGGTGTAGGTTGGCCCTTGGAATGGGAAGAAATTATTTTCTGGTCAAGCTCTAGAATCTTGGTTGCCCATCCTAAATGCAGAACCTGGACTATGAGGGAAGAGAGAGTAAGTTCTGTTGTGCAGATAATCTAGGAAAGGACCCGGCTGGTGTCTAGGACTTGAAAGCAGGGCATTGCCAGACATTGGTAAGAGTCTTAGGTCTTTTGATTTGATTGAAGCCCTGTCTCTGTACAGGGGCATAGAGCTGGGGAAAGGATTGGTCAAAGACTGACTTGATTGATATCTCTGGAGGAAAAAAATCCTAATGGGGGAAAAATGGATGGTATTGTGTATATATATCAAAAGGTCATAAAGGTAAGTAAATGACATCATTATTAGGTACTACTAAGTTTAGGAGAATAATGCAGTAAAAACTATGTATATGTAAGTTTAAAAGTGATATTTTAAATACTGTATCATGAAATACTTTGAATTTCAAATTGAAAGCAAACCAGTGACTTCAATTGAATATAGGTTATCAGTAGATTTCAGAGTTGGGTAAACCCTTTATAAGTTGTTTTGTTTTGCTTTGCTTTTGAGACGGTTTCCCTCTTGTTGCCCAGGCTGGAGTGCAGTGGTGCGATCTCAGCTCTTAGCAGCTTTTGCCTCCCAGGTTCAAGCGATTCTCCTGCCTTAGTCTCCCGAGTAACTGGGATTACAGGCATGTGCCACCATGCCCAGCTAATTCTGTGTTTTGAGTAGAGACAGGGTTTCTACATGTTGGTCAGGCTTTGAACTCCCAACTTCAGGTGATCCACCCGCCTTGGCCTTCCAAAGTGCTGGGATTATAGGCGTGAGCCACTGTGCCTGGCCCCCGTTTTAAGTTTTTATAGCTAATTATGTTCCTTGAATAATGGGAGACAATACAAAATTGTAGATGTTTAGAGAAAATTATTTCAAATTTCTATTTTAGTTTCCAAAGATGCAATTTTGATTCACATTAAGTTGCTAGATTGCTAAAATGAAGTGAGACTTAAGATACAGTTAAGATTTGATGAGCTAATGCTTCTAAAAATAATTTCATTGAAGGAGTTTTATTAAAATTTAAACTTTTATCAAAGTAGTATGTTGAAGAATGCTCTTTTTAAAGAATGGCTAAGTAACAGTAGTTTATAGAGCCTTTCATACACAGATTATTCTTCACAGCAGTCCTGTGATGTGTAGGCTGTGGTATTCTAATAAGTAAGTTGACTAATCCCCAAAGGGACTAAAGAAACGAAACTCCTAAGTTTAGATAGAAGTTTAAGCTAGGCTTTCTGATTCTAAATATTGTATTTTGAATATTACATTTTCTTTAATCACCCACTTTAAAATATTGATCAACTCAAACTTGTATAGGCAATTTGTTTGAACTCATTCTTAAAGTACCCTTGAAAGTTAATCTAGGATGCTGCATGTGGTTTAGTTTACACCTGGAGAATAATAGAGAGGATGGAGCTTGGGTATAATATAGCTTACTTAGTAGTTTTAATTTTATTTCATTTATAACTAAGTATGATGTTGAAAAGTTTTTGTAGCTATGTTATTGAGTATGCCATACAATAAATTTTTTTCATGTTGAAGTTTTGGAGTCCTTTTACATTACACTGTTTTTTTGGGTTTAAGGGCAGTGTTGAAGTAGAGTGAACGATGAGTGCAGAACTAACTGAGGGTAACTGCCTGGACCACACTCCGTGCAGAATCTCCAAGCCCTCTGACCACTTTTCAAAATCAGTTCTGATAAGCTTTGAGTCCTTGCTGCTGGGGGAGGTGAGGAGCAAAATATTGGGACTGTATCTAGTAGCAGCCAGGGAATCATTCAGAAACCTTAGGAAGGTGCCCTTGAACATGAATGGTATTTAGGAGTATTGTTAAACAGGGATTTGGG
The DNA here is from genome assembly GCA_963573385.1 of Cacajao melanocephalus. Lineage (NCBI taxonomy): Eukaryota > Metazoa > Chordata > Mammalia > Primates > Pitheciidae > Cacajao > Cacajao melanocephalus. The sequence continues at coordinate 29,431 of CAUYLG010033458.1, read as the reverse complement.
AGGGTGAATCATGAGACTTGGTAGCCTGTTTTGACTGCTGTCAAGAAGCCTAGATGGAGAAATCTTTATTTAGAGATAATATAATTGATATCCTAGCAAAGAATGCTTTTTAAAATGGTTTTAGTGGTACCCACATGTGTGTAGGATCAATTAATGATACCTCAGCTAACAACTCCCCACATAGAATAGGAGAGAAAGAGAGAGGAGAGAGAGAGAGAAATGAAGGGAGGGAGGGAGGGAGGAAAAAAAAAGACAGGAAACCCTTTTGTAAATATGAATGGTCCTGCAGCTTCATGATCCACTGCCCTCTCCCCCTTCCCCAGAAAAAACCAAAACACCTAAATGCATAGTTTTTGTTTGTTTCTGCCTATGAAAGATAAATAGACCTCAGGAGGTAAAAGTTCAGAAGTCTGCCACCATATTTATTTGATCTCTGGTTTATTATTTCTGATCCTTTTCCCTCAGTGTCCTCAAAACAATGAATATATGTTTATTAAACTATCGTTACCTTGCTCCCATGTTTGTATTATATCTCTTATTTTATGTTTTCGAGTAAAAGAATTTGAAAGTCCCTAAATTAGGGTTTCGTTGTTTTTAAATTGGATCTGAGAATAAACCTAACTTAGTGTTTTGGGCTAGATGGCACACCTATGAAATTTTGACTGAGGAGGTAAAAAGGCCTGTATTCTCTCTAATTTTTATAAGAGGGTCTGGAACCTGCTCTGCTTTTAGCACAGATTTTTGTACTGGTGAATCACCAATGCTTCTTCCTCCACAAATCCATTTCTTTACTCTCCTAACTTTTAAGTCATTTTAGCTCCTTATCTCCCTAGACTAAGGAGCAAACTTACTTTCTGGGCTTATTGATATGAATTTGGTTGGTATTTGAGCATCTGTCATGCAGTCATTCTGGAAGATACCTCAGTATAGTTTTGTGTATGGGAAAGAACACTGGGTTTGGTAAGCCTTGAGACCTGAGTTAATATTATGACCCTACCATTTATTCTCTTTATAATCTGAGCAAGTTAACTTTTTCTTTAGCTTTCTATCTTTAAAATGTTGGTGGATTTTGGATCATCTCCAGTTTTTTGCTATTACAAATAAAGCTGCTCTGAACATTCACACACAAGTCTGTGGATATATATGTTCTTTCTCTTGGATATATATCTAGAAGTAGAATGGCTGTTTTAACTTGTTGAGAAACTCCTGGCCCCATGGTGGCTCACGCCTGTAATCCCAGCACTTTGGGAGGCCAATGCGGGTGGATCACCTGAGATCAGGAGTTTAAGACCAGCCTGGCCAACATGGTGAAACCCTGTCTCTACTAAAAATACAAAAAGTTAGCCGGATGTTGGGGTGTGTGCCTGTACTCCCAGCTACTTGGGAGCCCGAGGCAGGAGAATCACTCGAACCTGGGAGGCCTTGGAGGTTGCAGTGGGCTGAGATCGCACCATTGTACTCCAGCCTGGGCAACAGGAGCTAAACTCCATTTTGGAAAAAGAAAAACTGCCAAACTGTTTTCCAAAGTGGTTATATCATTTTCCATTCCCACCAAAAGTGTATGCGAGTTCCAGGTCTTCCGCATCGTTATCAACACTTAGTGTGAGCAGTCTTAATTTTAGCCACTCTGTTAAATGTATAATAGTATTTGTGGCTTGAATTTGCATTAATAACTATGTTACTCTTTATGTGCTCATTTGCCATCTAAATATCTCCTTTGGTGAAGTGCCTTTTCACATCTTTTGTTCATCTTTTCTTTGGGACATTTCCTTATTAAATTTTGAGAGTTCCTTGTGTATTACAGATACGTAAAATACATACAAAGTCAGGTGAACCATCATGTGCCCACTACTCAGTTTCAGCTTTTACTTATCTGTTTCAAACACGGGAACTTTGGCGGGGAGAGAAGAGACAGCCAAAGTACTTAACTAAAGTAGTCATTCAACTGTTGGAATTCTCTCATTACTGCTAAGATCTGAATGTATATTCAAAGTCAGATTTGATGTAGTTCTTTTTTTTTTTTTTGAGACAGGGTCTGGCTCTGTTGCCCAGGCTGGAGTGCAATGGCACTGTCTTGGCTCACTGCAATGTCTGCCTCCTAATCTCAAGTAATCTGGGACCACAGGCCTGCACCACCATGCTCGGCCAATTTTTTTGTATTTTTGGTAGAGATGGGGTTTTGCCATGTTGTCTAGGCTGGCCTTGAACTCCTGAGCTCAAGCAATCCACCTGCCTTGGCCTCCCAAAGTGCTGGAATTAAAGATATGAGCCACTGCACCCAGCCTAATGGTAGATCACTTTTATATTTAAATCTCTGAAATTCATTTTTTATAGAAATAACTCACTTATTCAAGACTTCATTTATTTAAGATTGGTGGCAATTTGGACCTCGGGTAGTTCAAACTTTATATTTCAATTACCTGTGGAAAAAAAGATTACTACCAAAGTAATTGAGTTGATAAGACTGCAAAGAAAATGTTTACTCACTGAAGGGAAGAAATAACACATCTATAAATCTATAATGTTTTGGGAGATCCATACCCTGCAAGTGCTTTGATATTACCTTTCTATTAAATAGTGTTTGTATACATAATCTTGGTAATTAACTTGAAAGTTGAGATAAACATGCCACTACTGTATTATATAAATAGAAATACATTATACAAATAGAAATACATTATACATATAGCATACAAATAAATTTAATATAAATATGTATATAAGTATACATATAGTATATGTCAGTAAATTATTCTTGCCTTAAATTTAGTTGTGCTATAGGACACTTTTGCATTTGTAAGGATTTAATAAGCTCTTTGTAATGATATTTGAAGGAAGGATTTCTGATAAACATTATTTATATTATTGCAAAATACAGAATTGAAGCTTGACATACCTGTTGCTTGAGACTATAAAGATTAAGTTGTATGGTCCTTCAAATTTATGTTATTTATTGATTTCCATTAATATTCTTTCTCCAAGTAGTGAATTATTAATTGGGTTTCTGCTGTTTCACTAGATGAGGCATTGAAAAGTTTCTGTAAAAAAGGCCAAATAGTTTAGTTTTTGTGGACCATATGATCTTTGTTGCAGCTACTCAGATCTGCCATCGTAAGGTAAAAGCAGCCGTGACAATACAGAGATGAATGAGCGTAAATGTCATCCAATAAAGTTTTATTTACAAAAATGGAAGGTGGGCCGGTTTGGCTTGCTGGCTGTAGTTGGCCAACCCCTTCTCTGTGCTATAAAATCGAAGATTTGTAACATTTTTATTCTTGACTCATCACAGAGTACTCAGCAATACCTCTCATTAATACTTATTTGCCAAATAAATCTTGATGTTTTAAACCAAGCTAAAGACCATAAACCTAATTTGGGGTCAAATAATGAAATTATTTTTGGCCGGGCTCAGTGGCTCACGCCTGTAATCGCAGCACTTTGGAGGCCAAGGCGGACGGATCGTGAGGTCAGGAGATTCAGACCATCCTGGCTAAGACAGTGAAACCCTGTCTCTACTAAAAAAATATATATAAAAAAAAAAAATTAGCCGGGCGTGTTGGCATGTGTCTGTAGTCCCAGCTACTCGGGAGGCTGAGGCAGGAGAATCGCTTGAACCTGGGAGGAGGAGGTTGCAGTGAGCCGAGATTGTGCCACTGCACTTCCCAGCCTGGGTGACAGAGCAAGACTCCGTCTCAAAAAAAAAAAAAGGAAAGAAAAAGTATTTTTTAAAAAAACTTGTTATTTTGAAAACTTTCAGATGTATACAAAGGCTGCACAGATATAATGAATTGTCAACTCTTCACCTGAATTCAACTGTTGTTAATATTTTGCCAGTTTGCTCTGTATTTCTCTATATAATTATGTACACACACACAGTGTAATCTATACATTATTTTTATTAACTTTTTGGTGTACGTTTTGAGAATGGGTTGTGGTCATGGGGGCCTTTAGCCTATATCTCCTAAGAACAAGGGCCCTTTTACTATCAAAGTAATGAAATTTAGGAAATTGAACATTGGTACAATTCTGTTATATAATATGTAGTACATATTGAAATATCCCCAATAATGTCCTTATGGCAACTATCTTTTGCTGTAAGGATATTACTTGCAAACTTACTAGTTTGGAACAATTTCTCAGCCTTTACCTTTCATGATATTGACATTTTTGAAGAGTCCATTTGGTTTTATCTGTTTCCTCATTATTTGATTCAGGTCGTGCTTTTTTTTTTTTTTTTTTTGTCAGGACCGCTACATAAGTGATACTGTTGTTTTCTCAGTGCTTCACATTAAGGGGCACCTGATAGCAGTGTTCATTACTGGTAGTATAGAGGTGATGTCTATCAAGTTACTCCACTATAAAGATTCTATTTTTCCTGTTGTAATTATAAGGGAAATAATTTGACAATAGGGAAACATCTCATTTCCAAGCATTTACACATTAGTGTTAGAATATGTTGATGATTCTTGTCTGAATTAATTGCATTTACTAGCTGAAATTCTGCTTTATAGAAGAGCCTGCTCTTACTCCCTATTCATTTGTTGGTATATTTATTTGTTATAATTTCATTTTAAAGCCCCATACCTGTATAAGGTAACTCTCATTCTATGGTGTATCTCGTTGTCTTTCATTTTCTAAAATGTAAAGTCTTGGGAAACAAAAGAAAATTTGGCAGATTTATTGTGGCCGAAGCAGTATCAAGGGAAAATTGAAGGGAAGGATAGACTATGAGCTTTTTTCTGTTTTGTGTAGGATTATTAGCAGTTATATAGGGAATAAAAGGGTATTTTGATCAAATTTGATAAAAGGTTGTACAAATTAATCAGTTCTCTTTGGTGTGATACTTCCCAAGGCATTAATATACTACCAGTGAATATCTTAGAGAAAGATAAAGTATATTAAATAAACCCTTGACTCATCAAGTATCCCTATGGACTACGTTTTCATTAACAAATATTAATGAATGTGCCTCCATGAGAAGCATTGGACTCTGTTTTTTAGATAATTGAAAGATTAGCAAGACAATCTTTAGGGAAATTATATGCGTTGGGAAAGGGGAGGGAAAGGGGAGGTTGGAGAATATAAAAGAAAAAGAAAAAAACAAACATTACAATTATTGGTGGAGTCAAAGCAAGGGGACCCAAGACAGCAGGGAGCTAAAAGGAGGAAGAACTCTTAATTAGAAAATAGAAAATGCTTCCTGGATGGTGTTTGTAATAGGCTAATTTAAGCTGAGATGAGGTTAGAGAGGACAGAAATGGGACAGATGAAACCACATAAGCCAGAAAAGTAGTGGGGCATGTTGTAGAAAATTGACTCCACATGGGCTGTGTGCAGGGGACGAAACTAGGTTGGGGCCCGATCCTGGAGACCCTTGAATTACAGCATGAGAAAGTTGTACCTTAATTGAGGGGGTGAAATGGTGGGGCTTGGGAGGGAGGGCAGGCAAGGGCATGTATTGAACAGAGTGGGAAGATTGAAGTGGTGCTGATATATAAACTGAATTTGAATGAGGGGAGGCTGGGAATAGATGGATCCAGGCAATTGTATTAATAATAGTCTAGGACCATGGTCTTTAAACTTTATTATTGCATACCTACTAAAATAATTTTGAAAACTCTGTATCATATATTTTAAAGTTGACATCCAAAATTTTCTCCATAAAATTTTACCATATTTGCAAAGGGTGTAATTTCCAGTGTATTATAAATATCAGTATTTTAAACATAAAGTTGTATCACTTTTTAAAAATAGACTCTAAATACCTTAGCCCTTGGATACCCCACTATTCATTTTTTAAAACTCAGAAGTATTCAGGTAAGACCATAAGAGACAAATAAGAAAAAAAATTGTAAATACATTCTTTACATTGAGAATCTTGGATTTTTTTCTTTATTTCTTTTCATTTTCCACACAGAAATTTACCTTGATATATTTTCATTCATGCTTGAGAGTTTTGATTGCCCAGTCACATTTCTTTGCACCAGAAATATATAAAGAGAAATTTAAATTTTATGCCGGGCAAGGTGGCTCACACCTGTAATCCCAGCACTTTGGGATGTCGAGGCAGGAGAATCGCTTGAGCCCAGGTGTTTGAGACCAGCCCTGGCAACATAGTGAGACTCCCAATTCTACAAAAAAAAAAAAAGAAAGAAAAACAAATAGCTGGGCGTGGTGGCACTCAACTAGGGAGGCTGAGTTGGGAGGACTGTGTGATCCTGGGAGGTTGAAGCTACAGAGAGCCATGATCATACCAGCCTGGGTGACAGAGTGAGATTCTGTCTCAAAAATTAAAAAATAAAAAAAAGTTTAAAATTTGAATTTCCTTTTAGTATAAAACTTAACGTTTTATTGAGTTTCCATTATTAATACTCAGTTGGGATCAACCAGAATATATTACAAATTGTGAAAAAACCTGGTAAACAGCATTTTATCAAAAAGACATCTCTTAATGGAAATGGATGGGAATTTTACAAAATAATTATGTATTCATGGATAAGTTTATTGCTTAGAATGCGATAATAACATTTCTACTTTTCATTTTAAGAACTGTAAGCGCTGAGAAATTTTGTTGCATAAATAAGTCAATGGGAAGGGAAATGGTTTCGTTGGCAGTGCCACTCATTTTTCTGAACTGCTTCCAACTTATGTGCAAAAAAATTATTTTTAATGAACTTTCAGTCTTTCAATATTTTTGAAATTTTTTTGAAATTTGTTGAAATTTCCACCAAGAGTTGAAAACCATCTGACTTGTAAAAGTATTTATTACAGTCCTTAAAGAGTTGATCTCTTAACATTTTCATCTGTTATTTCAAAGGGTTTCATTTTTTAGCATGGAAGGTTTTTTCCTGCCTTAGAGCAGTGCATCCTAGTAGCTTTGAGATGGTTTAGATATATGCCTTTGTCAGATTACACCGTGAAAGGAAAAGCCTTAGATCCAAAACCCTCAGGCATGTTTTTGAGATAGAAAGCCCTGGAAGCTGGGGTCTGGAAAATCCGTTAGACTTATCAAATCTGATAAAATTGTGATTATTAAGTTATAAATCTTCATGTATCTTCATGGGGTTTGAATACCCCAGTTTACTCTAGGCAAAATGTATCAGAGCCTCTGAATTAGAGTGTTGGGAACTTAAAAGGAGAGAATAGATACAGAATACTTTATAAAAGTAGAATTTTAAAAAAAGTAGAATTTATGGTTCTTAGGAATTGATTAAATATGAGGGCAAGAAATATAGTGTTTTAAACAAAAAATGAAGACCTCACGTTTGGTACCTCAAGGTGAGTGGGAGAATGATGGTGATTGGTAGGTCATGAGGATGAGCTGATTTTATGAGTAGTTTGGATAGTTTAGTTTTCAGGACAAATATGACATGAAGGTGGAGATTTTACAGTGTACTTGCGAATATGGTTCTGGGAATCAGGGCAAGAGGACGTCATGGGTCATCTGCACTATATGTGATAGCTGGAAATGACTTGGTTTACCAAGGAGGGGAAGAGGGTGTATGTGTAATGTATATGTATGAGAACAAAAGTATAAGGAAAACTACTGCATAAAAGAGAAAGAAGTTGCCGGGCACGGTGGCTCATGCCTGTAATCCCAGCACTTTGGGAGGCCGAGGCGGGCGGATCACAGGGTCAGGAGTTCAAGACCCCAGAGTAGTGAAACCCCGTCTCTACTAAAAGTACAAAAAAATTAGTTGAGCATGGTGGCGTGTGCCTGTAATCCCCGGCTACACAGGAGGCTGAGGCAGGATAATCGCTTGAACTGAGGAGGTAGAGGTTGCACTAAGCCAAGATCGTGCCACTGCACTCCAGCTTGGGCAACAGAGTGAGACTTTGTCTCAAAAAAAAAAAGAAGCAAGAAATGTACAGAAAGTAGAAAAATGCTCAGGATTGTGCACTTCCAGAGAACTTAAGATAATTTTAGGAAGAGGGTGTTGGGGTGGCGGGTGTCAGCATTATGAAAAGCTGTAGAGAAGTAAGACCAATAGGTCTGAGAAGGATTGTTGCTCTTTGAGAAGTGAGTCACAGATTGAAAGAGAAGACATTTTGTTTGTCTTGGTGAAGGCTTCCAAGGGGAACTACACCTTTAAGAAGTTTGATTTTAAAAAAGCCATTTTAGGGAATAGCAAGTTCTAGATTCACTGTGAAAGGAAAAACCCCATGCAGTGAGACTGGTCCTTAAATAACTTTCTATGGATTGTAAAGTACAGTTTCCATGGCAACATTCACCTTCACCATTGTAACATTATTGTTTGTATGGTTGAGTCCTGGGTGAGGTGGTTGGAGTTTAAGAGCCATGTTGTTAGAAAAATATGTGTCTTCAGACTGTGACAGCATGAGTTTTTGAGAGTCCTGTGGGGGCTTTTTGAGAATCCTGTGGGGACTGAGACCAGCCGAGGGAATAGCACTTCTCCATCTCCCTCTCACACTCTGAAGTCTGTGTATACTCACCGAATTGGATGTATGGTGTCAAGTGCACTATTCAGACTATTCTCTTTCTTGCTTTTGTCATGGTTGCTGGCACTTTTTTCCCCCTGACTTGACAGAATAGAGTAAATGCATGTGTGATGATAATAAGGTAGGAATGGAAGTTGATTTTTTTTTTTCTTGAAGATGGTTTCTGGGACTTTTAATAAATAGAGATTTGGAACATCTGAGGATTGTAAGATTTGGTAAGAATTTTAGATTCAAAATTCTTATTGAATGAACATGAAATCAGCTTGAATTTTAGTATATTTGAGCATATTTAACAAGGAATAGTATTGATGCAGGTGGAGAATACAGTTGGCCTTCCACATTCATGATTCCACATCTGGGGATTCAACCCTGAATTGAAATATTTTTTATAATAGAAAACAACTGAACGATTTTAAAAAATACAGTATAACCAACTATTTACATAGTATTTACATTGTTTTAGTTATTTTAAGTAATCTAGAGATGGTTTAAAGTATAAAGGAAGTTGTATATAGATTATATGCGTATACTACATCTTATATCAGGGCTTGAGCATCCTTGGATTTTGGTATTCATTGAGGGTTGGTCCTGGAACCAATCCCTGCAAATACCAAGAGATGACTGTATTGTACTCCTGAGAAGGTTAGGACTTCTGTGTATTCCTTCCTTCCCCCTCTTGCTCTTTGACAACTAAGAGTGGTGGAATCATTGGAAGAGGAGTGTTAGGTAATGAGACCTGAAGTTCTGTTAGAATGCTGTATGAAGACAGAGGTCATCTTGCTTGGAAATGATAACATGATCTTAATTTTTTTTAAAAAAGATCTTAATAATTGATAATTTTAGTCAGATTTTATTCTGATATAATTGAGTAAGTATCTGCCTTGCCTGGAGTTGTGTGTTGTTCGGAGAATACTGTTGAAATGGGTCAAGTTGTTCTTGGAAAAATCTCCAGTGTCATTCTGAATTGCAAAGTAGTAATGTGATTTCTCTAGCTAGGTAAGATGATTTTGCAAAATGTATTAATGTTACTCTTTAAAAATTAGAAGGCAGAGTCTATTTTGGTTGGTCGTATTTCCCTACTCCTTCTGCCTTACTTCTGTATCAACCCTATGCCCCAGCTATACCAAATTACTTGTAATTTTGCAGACATGAAATAGTTTTCTTTGACTTCCTGTCTTTGGATTTTTCTGCTTAGAATGCCCTCCTCCTGCCCTCTGTCCTGCTTGGCAAATTGCAGTGTATTTTCCAAGAATTGACTTGACTTTGAAGGCTTCTTTTACCAGAGCGGACTTAGAAGTATAATTAATAGTTAACAGCATATTTTGTTTGCATATACTCTTAAACCATGTATCTTTGTAGAGTATATATGTCTATATATATACACACACGTATGTATAATATATACCCATATATGTCCATACACACACAATTTTTTGTCTAGTTTTTATAGTATGTTCCTTGTTTGGTGCCTGACATTAGATAGTATATGTGCTGTTGGCTGGGCATGGTGGCTCACACCTATAATCCCAGCACTTTGGGAGGCCGAGGCAGGTGGATCATCTGAGGTCAGAGTTTGAGACCAGCCTGGCCAACATGGTGAAACTCCATCTCTACTAAAAATAAAAAATTAGCCTGGTGTGGTGGCATGCGCTTGTAGTCCCAGGTACTGGAGAGGCTGAGGCAAGATAATTGCTTGAACCCAGAAGGCAGAGGTTGCAGTGAGCCAAGATTGCACCATTGCACTCCAGCCTGGGCGACAGAATGAGACTCCATCCCCCCTACCAAAAAAAAAAGATAATGTATGTGCTGTCCTATTTATGTTAAGACTACTACTTTTTAATTGAATGAAAACAATTAAAAACACATGGTTTTCCTACTTACTGGTTGAATGAAATGAATGAAAACAAAAACACATGGAAACTACACACAGATTTTCTGTATCTAGAAGCAAACTGAAATGCGAAGTGGAAGGGAACATTTGCTTATTTGCCTGACACACTGTTACAGGTATTATCACTGTCTTAAAAGTCTTAACCATTATTTTATAGGTAAATGCAATAAATGACAAAACAGGGGACTTGAACCCAGATCTTTCTCACCTTAAAAATCTTCTGTTCTTTTCACACAACTTTTGCTATGACTATGTAAAATTTTATGGTGGGCTCAACTTTTTTTTTTTTTTTTTTTTGAGATGGTGTCTTGCTCTGTTGCCCAGGCTGGAGTGCAGTGGTGCAGTTTCACTGCAACCTCCTCCTAAGGTAAAGCGATTCTCCTGCTTCAGCCCGGCTACCTTTTGTATTTTTAGTAGAGGCAGGGTTTCACCCTGTAGGCCAGGCTGGTCTCAAACTCTGACCTCAAATGATCAGCCCACCTCGGCCTCCCAAAGTGCTGGAATTACAGGCGTGAGCCACCATTCATGGCCAAAGGAAAGGCGCAACTTTAAAACTATTACATTTTAGACACTTTTTCTTTAAAAAAGCAAAAAATTGGAATTTCTCTTCTACTTTGGATTTCTATGTTAGATTCAGGGAATTGCAGGTATTATAGAGGATACTTCTAGAACTATGACAATTGTTTTGTCTCTTCTATTACATCATCTCATGTCTATGCAAAAAGACATTCAGTTCTATAGGTAACAAGGATTAATGTCATTGTTTTACTGTTTCTTTCCCTTGTCATCTGCCTTCCTGATGTTCTCTTTATTTGTATTGTAACATACTTGATTTGGAACTAGAAGGTTATATTCAGCCTAATTTATGTTTAGCAGCAGTTTTCAAAGGGTCTTGGAGATAAAATGGACCAAAACTTTTAAGTATAGGGCGTTCGTTAGTTTATATCCTATATAGATTTTCTATTCCTATTAAGAATTCTATTCTTTTGGCCAGGCACAATGGCTCACGCCTGTAATCCCAGCACTTTGGGAGGTTGAGGTGGATGGATCACTTGAGGCCAGGAGTTCAAGACCAACCTTGGCAACGTGGTGAAATCTTGTCTGTACTAAATACAAAACTTAGTGGGGGCGTTGTGGCGTGTGCCTTTAATTCCAGCTGCTTGAGAGGCTGAGACTTGAGAATTCCTTGAACCTGGGATGCGGAGGTTGCAGTGAGCCAAGATTGCACCACTGTACTCTAGCCTGGGTGACAGAGCAAGACTGTCTCAAAAAAAAAAAAAAAAAAAAAAAAAAATAATTACATTCTTTTAGTATTATATTCTGTTAAGGTTCACCAAAAACCCAATTTTCAATTAAAAGTTGTGCCACATAACTTTTTCATGGAATCTTTACTTTATAATTAAATATTAGGTTTTACAAAATGAAAAATACTTGTTTATTGGAAATCTGTCTTGAGCTTACAAGTGATCTTCCTTTTAATTTTTTATCCTGGCTCCCCTTCAGCTAGCAATGACAGCTATTTAAGACAGAAAGTTTATAAGGGAAAGAGGAAGTATTAGAATTTTGGGAGAACAGATATAATTAGAAAAAGCATTTCAAAGTGGTCATTGTTAGTATATGCTTTTTAAAAAAATTATTTACTTATTTTGGAGACAGAGTCTCACTCTGTCACCCAGGCTGGAGTTCAGTGGTGCGATCTTGGCTCACTGCAACTTCCACCTCCCAGGTTCAAGTGATTCTCATGATTCAGCCTCCCGAGTAGCTGGAATTAACAGGCACGCACCACCATACCCAACTAATTTTTTTGTATTTTTAGTAGAGATGGGGTTTCACCATGGTGTCCAGGCTGGTCTCAAACTCCTAACCTCCAAGTGATCTGCCCACCTCAGCCTCCCAAAGTGCTGGGATTACAGGCATGAGCCACTGGTGGCCAGTATATGCTTTTTTCTTTAAAAAAAAAACCAAAAAAAAAAACAGCAATAACAGTGTGGTTTGAACACACTGTATTATATGCTTTTTGGTCATTTAAAAAATTCAAATGACGTTAAAAGATGATTTTTTTTTTTTAACTTCATCAGTGAAAGAGGCTGGATTTTAAAAGCCTTGGAACAGTTTAGGGCTATTGCTACTGTTATAGTGTTCAAGAATCCATAAACTTTAGTTATGCAGAACTACATAAGAAAGAATTCAAGAGTCCTGAGGTACTGACCCTTTTATAATTATGAAATTTCTCCATTTCTAGTAATACCCCTTGTCTTTGATTTATTTTATCTCATAATAATATAGCCTTCCAGCTTTTTTTTTCCTTTTTTTGAGATAGGGTCTTATGCTGTCACCCAGGCTGGAGTGCAGTGGCACTATCTTGGCTTACTGAAACGTCTGCCTGCTGTACTGAAGTGATCCTTTCACCTCAGGCTCCCAAGTAGCTGGGACCACAGGTGGGCACCACCATACCCAGCTAATATTTTGTATCTTTTTTAGAGATGGGGTTTCACCATGTTGCCCAGGCTGGTCTTGTCTGAAACCCCTGAGCTCAAGAAGTCCACCTACCTCAGCCTTTCAAAGTGCTGGGATTACAGGCGTGAACCACCGCACCCAGCCTCCAGCTTTCTTATGCTTACTATTTTGTGTTATATCTTTTTAAAAAATTATTTTCAACCTATTGGTTGAAATTTGTCTTTAAAAATGTATCTCTGGTAGACAGACTGTATTTCTGATAGTCTGATAATCTTTGCCTTTTTTAACTGAAATATTTTAGTCCATTTATATTTAATGTAATTATTGATCTGGTTGGATTTAGGTCTGCTATTTTGCTGTTTATTTTGTTTGACTCATGGTTTTCTTTCTCTGCTACTCTTTTCCAGGCTTTATTTTGGGTTAACTGAATATTTTTTAGTACTCCATTTTAGTTTCTCTGTTACCTTTCTAGCTATACCTTCTAATGTGTTTTAGAGATTACTCCTAGGATTGTAACTTCTTTTTGGTGGGGGTGGATAGAAATGAACCTTTGTCACCAGTGTCTGCACTAGAGTGGAACACACCCTTTGTATGGAAGCGATTATCAATCATGATTGATAGAGTGGTGGCAAAACATTTGAAACACTATGATTTTGTTGCCTTCTAGGAATATGCTTCTTAAATGTGGTTAACAGTCTGTATTTAAATAGTAGGATTATTTATTTAAAAATAAATGCTCCTGATCCTTACTCCAAACTAACATAATCAGTATCTGAGTGTGGGATCTAGGAATCTGCATTTTAGGTAAGTGCTCCAAGCTTGTCTTAAACATAATTATGTTTGATAGTCACAGCTGTAGGAGTTTTTTTCCCACTGCCCTCTGCTTTTTATGGGCCAGAATCAATTTTATTGTATCTTTAACAAATATGAGACTGATGAAACAGTTTGGTCATAGTCGTAGAATTCTAGAGCCTTTATAAAGGTGCTTCAAGGTTATGCTAGCTTAACAGTCTTATAAAGGAGAAAACTGAGGCCAAGTGAGAGTGTCTGAGTGGCTTTAACAACTCTGATTTATAATTAATAAGGTATTTTGCTATGAATTGTAGACCAGAATAAGATGTATAAAATATTTCTGCACTGTGTAATTATGTTCATGATTAGGCATTATTTATAATCCAATTCCACAGGCTCTGCTTTAATTGGGCTATTAGATCATTTGCACTTAATGTACGTACTGATATGATTGTGTTTAAATTGCTTATGTTGCTGTTTCTCCTTTGTTTGTCCCATCTCTTCCTTGTTCCCTTTATTCTCTTTTTCTGCCTTCTTTTAGATTCCTTATGGGGTGTACTGGCTTATAAGTTACATGTCTTTGGTGTATGTATGTTTCTTTTTAAATAATGATTGCTTTAGAGTTTATAATTAATATGCATTTTTACCTTGCCACAGTCTAACTTCAAGTAAATGTTATCTCTTTACACACCTGCAACAGTATACTTTACCCTTTTCCTACCTTTGTGCTATTGTAGTCATACATTATATTTCCATATATGTTGTAAACCCCACAATACATTTTTATGTTTATTTTTAGTACATATTTTTATTTAAGCAGTTATCTTTTAGGTATATGAAAAATAAGAGAATGGTTTTTTTAAAATTTATACCATGTTAACCATTTCTTTTTCTTTTTTTTCCTTTTTTTCTTTTTTTTTTTTTTTCTTATTCTGGAGACAGCATCTTGCTTTCTCCTCCAGTCTGGAATGCAGTGGTGCCATTTCAGTTCACTGCAGCTTTGACCTCCCAGGTTCAAGCAGTCCTCATGCCTCAGCCCCTTAAGTAGCTGGGACTACAGGCACACACCACCATGCCCAGCTTATTTTTGTATTTTTTGTAGAGGCAGGGTTTCACCATGTTGCCCAGGCTGATCTTTAACTCCTGAGCTCAAATGATCCACTCCCCTTGGCCTCTCAAAGTGATAGGATTACAGGCGTGAGCCGCCGTGCCTGGCCTCATACTAATTGTTTCTGATACCCTTTATTCTTTTGTATAGATCTAGATTCCCATCTGGTGTAATTTTCCTTTTACTTGAATGACTTGCTTTAGTATTTCCTGTAGTGCAAGTCTGCTGTTGATGTCAGTTTTTGTGTGGCTGAAAAAGTCTTTATTTCAGCTTCATATTTGCAAGATTTCTATTTTTTAGGTATGGAGTTGAAGGTTTGTTTCTTTATGTACTTTGAAAATATTGCTCTATTTTCTTCTGGCTTGTATTTTGAGAAGTCTGCTGTCATTCTTCTTTTTGTTTTTCTGTATATAACATGAATTTTTCCCTGGCTGCCTAAAAGTTTTTATCACTAGCTTTAAGCAATTTGATTATATTGTGCCTTGGTGTAATTTTCTTCATGTTTCTTGCTCATGGGTTTCATTGAACCCCTTGAATCTGTCTGTAGATTGATAGTTTTTACCAAATTTGGAAAAATTTTGTCCATTATTCAAACATATTTTATATCTCCCATTCTTCTTTGGGGACTCCATTGCACATATATTTGGATGCTTGGAGTTTTCCTACAATTGACTGATGCTTAATTCTTATCAGTCCCCATATTTTTTTGGTTTCATTTAGGATGTTTTTCTTTTGCTTTTTCTTCACGGTAACACATTTTTCCTCTGTAATGTTTAATCTGCTCTTGATCCTATTCAATACATTTTTCCACTTTTCTCTTAACTCTAGAAGATTAATTTGGGTCTTTTATATCATCTTCCGTGGATCTTCTTAACATGCTCTTTTTTTTCTGCCTTCTTAAACGTGTGGACTATAGTTAGAATAATTTCCATTATCTTTGTTTTGGGTCTGTTTTTGTTGAATTTTTTGCGTCATGGTTTGTATTTTCCTGCCTTTGTATGCCTAGTAATTTTTTATTGGATGCTAGACATGGTAGCGTTTACCTTGTTGAGTGCTAGCTGTTTTTATGTTCATTTACATACTTGAGTTTTGTTCTGTGACACAGTTTCTTGGAGACAGTTTGTTTCTTTTGAAGCATGTTAAGCTTTGTTAGGCAAAACCAGGAGAATTATTTGCTACTTCTTAGGCATTTTGCCACATTCATTATAGAGTTTTTAACAATTTTGGTTGGTGGAGACATGAACTATTCCTTGTCCTTTGTGATAATTGGGTACTTGTTCACCTGGTAGTTATTTTTCCCAGAATATGAGGTAGTTTCCTCACACACATAAACTGTTTCAGTACTCACCTAAAAACTCAAGGGGACCTCCTGCAGCTCTCTGAAGTTCTTTCTCTGTGAAGGTCCCTCTTCTCTGATACTCTTCCTCAGCAAATTCTAGCTGCCTTGGCCTCTCTTAATTCTCAACTCTGTCTCCTCAACTCGAGGAGTCTGCTGGAATATATTTGGACCTTCCTAATGTTCTAGAAATTATTTCCAGGAAGTTAGCTGGAGAAATATAGGGCTTATTTCATTTGTCCCCTCTTTCTCAGAGTTACTGTCTAGTACGGTCTTTTGCCCAGTGTCTGAAACCATGACTTCATATGTTTTATCTTTTTTCTTAAAGAGATGGGAGTCTCACTGTGTTTCCCAGGGGCTGGAGTATAGTGGCTGTTCACAAATGCAGTCATAAAGCACTACAGCCTTGACCTCCTGGGCTCAAGCAGTCTTCCTGATTCAGCCTCCTAAGTAGGTAGCTAGGACTACAGACACTACCAGCATGCCTGGTTCTGTCTTTTTTTTTTTTTTTAACCATTTAAGGTGTTAGGGTTAACTTGGTTCCTGTTAATCCATCTTTATCAAAAGTGGAAGAGCATGTTTAAGTGTTCTTTAAATACAGAAGTTATTTTTATTTTAACAAAAAGAACTGTGCCGTGTTTTGTAGTCTCTTTTTGATAATGTTCTATTGGGAATAAAAACAGTGTTACCTGTTTAAAGTGGTCAGTTCTGTAAGATGAGCCTATGGTATATAAACATTTGTTTCAAAAACAGGCATTTTAAAATGCCCTAATAGCAGTAACATTGGTCATTTCATCAGGAAATGATGAAATCTTTTTTGTTACTGATATAGCAACATTTGGGAGAAGTTTCTTAGGTGGTTTTCTTTTTCTCTCCTAAGAAAAGAGCTTACAGGGCAAAGACAAAATCTCATTGTAAGTGATGCACAGATTATTTGTTTCAAAAATACTTAAATGCTTACTTTGTGCCTGGAAATATTCTGGAGATGAAGCAGTGAATGGGATAAAAATTCCCGACCTCGCAGAGCCAATAAATTACTCTAGAAAGACAGGCAATAAGTAAAACAACTAATACATACCAGATGTTGACAGGCACTATTGAGAAAGTAAATAAAGTAATGCAGGGGATAGAATAGGAAGTGCCAGGAAGTAATAAGAAAAATTTCTTGGAAAGCTCTTAGGGCTTTGGGGAAGGCCCTGAACTCTAGCAGTTGTAGAGTTCTTGTTTAAACCTTAGCTCTGGATTCCATCCTTCCCAACCTCATGGTGTTTCCATCAGTTAATATTTTCTTATTCATAGAACTTCAATTTATATTTATTTGTTGACTGTTTACTTTCATTATATAACCATGTTGCAAATCTTTGTCTTTTAAGCATTAGGAATAAAACAAAGTAAATAATCTTTATTTTGCTTGAATGCCTTGGCTGGTAACCTAATCCAGTTTATTATTTCACAACCACAGTTCTGGAAAGTGTATTTTGTACTCATTGTCTTCACTTTTTTATATTTTCCCTTATCTCTTCAGTCAGATTTGGCTTTTCAGCTTTCATACCATGGAAAATTGCCCTCGTTTAACAATGAGCACACAGCATGGCACAAAAGTACCAAATTCAGTGGGCACTTTTCAGTTCTTCCTTGATTTCTTTGGTAGTAGATGCTGTTTAATAATACCTTCACTATCATTGCTTGATTCGTTTAAAATCATTACCTTTTGATTAGTTTTTAGCCATTCTGTCGGTCTTCTCTTCCTTCTCCTGCAGCTTGAATGAGTGACTGGCCATCTAGTTTGTAGTAATACATACTTTTATTACAATGATCATTTTAAAGTAGATTGCTTTCTGTAGAATATTAGCTCTTTGAAGGCAGAATTATTAGTATTTTCATTGTTGTTTCCCCAGCATCTACCCTAGTACTTGGCACAAATGTATTTAGTGAATATGAATATACTAATGTGTTTAGCTTTCCTCTATTAAGTGAAGTCAGATACCAGTTTAATTAGCTTTATCTTCTACATTGCAGGATTAGCTGTATTGGTGCTTGACTTTTTGTGTGTCTGTTCACAAGTTGTTAGTGTCCTGATTGAGCATGTTCTCAAGACTCTGATCACTGTTTTCTGCATACTGAGTTTCTGTGGCCTCTGACCTTTGTGTCTTTAGAGCCAAGTAGAACATACTTGCAGAAAAAGGAGAGGAGGTATCTTTTAGTTGTTTGTGGCTACTGGATTGATTCTAAGAGGTTTTTTTTAATTTTTTATTTTTGTACCATTCCAGAAACAGATTTTTACTGCTTCAGACAGGCAAGGGGTACATTTTAGTTTCAAAGTGTTATAAGGAGTATTTCTGATGTCTCTGATAGTTGGTGTGGATGACTACAGCTCAGAGTCTGATGTGATTATTATACCTTCAGCCCTGGACTTTGTCTCACAAGATGAAATGTTGACGCCCCTGGGGAGATTGGACAAGTATGCTGCAAGCGAGAACGTATTTAACAGGTACGTGCATATTCTTTTTGTTAAGGTGGAAGTGGAAGGGTGGTTTTATTAACTTCAGTAGGAAAATGAAAGTATCCACTTTCAAAGGTGGTATTATTAACAGGCACAATCTGAGTCATCAAGTTTTATTCATAATGATAGCATAAGCAGCTTTGTACTTGTTTATTCTTTGATCCTAGTAAGCATACAGCATGCTTTCTTTGCAAAAAAAAAAAGAAAAATACCATTACCATTGCTTTTCTGCCACCGGACATAATTTTGATATTCATATAAATTGCTTATTGGGAAGTACATTATTCCTTCAGCAGATGATGTTGTATACTTGCTATGTGATAGGTGATATCCAAGGTCATTGGGTCACACAGCAGTGACCAAGAGGCAGCATTCTTCCTACTGCATTGTGTTTCTCCAGCTGTGATCCCAGATCACTTATATCACACTTTTCTGGGAGATCAAAAAGTGTTTGTTCAGATTTTTTGGATATAGCAATGCAAAACTCATAATAGTAAAAATATGTAAAGATAACATTTTGTATAATGAATTAGTATGTTTTTTCGTTATGATAATTGAAGGATAACTGAAATTTTTGGTAACTTTTTGCCAACTCAGTTAGATAAAGATAAAAATATGTAGGTAAATACTCAGTCTCATCTTGTCAAAATAAAAGCAAAACTGGCATTTGCCAATTAGAAAATTATAGACAATGTATGTTTTAATAAGGTAATAAGAAAAAAATTTCTTTAAAAATGTACAGATTTTGTCTTTAAAAATTCTAGATATTGGCCAGACGCAGTGTCTCATGCCTGTAATCCCAGCACTTTGGGAGGCCAAGGCGGGTAGATTGCTTGAGCCCAGGAGTTTGAGACCAGCCTGGGCAACATGGTGAAACCTCATCTCTACTAAAGATATTTAAAAATTAGCCAGTTGCGGTGGTGTACACCTGTAGTCCCAGTTACTCAGGAGGCTGAGGTGGGAGGATTACCTGAGCCAGGGAAGTCAGTGCTGCAGTTAGCCGTGATCGCACCATTATACTCCAGCCTGGGTAACAGGAGTGAGGCCCTATCTCAAAAAAATAAAATTCTGGATATTAACTATTGATGCCATTGAACGTACATAATTTTCTTTTTTTGTGTAGACAAATGGTGGCCCGGAGTTTGCTGGATACTTTGAGGGAAGTCTGCGATGATGAAAGAGATTGTATTGCTGTTTTGGAAAGAATTAGCAGATTGGCTGATGATTCAGGTATATGTTTATGTGGAGAAAGTGAATTTATTCTAGAAAGTTTTCTTTGACCAAATTTGTGTTTCTAAAAACTAATGAAAGACTTAATGTGTTATGAGATATCTTTAAAAGATTTCCTAAGTAATTATCAAACCCATCAGTGACAACAAAAGTAAAATTTGTTACTGAGACTTGAACATGTTACAGTAGGCTTAGTTTAGTTTTAGAAATTTCTCATAAAACAAATCTAAAAACATTTTTTAGTATCATGTATATTAATATTTTAGGATTAATAAAATATCTAGAATAATTTTGAATACATTAAAAGAGATGGAGGAGGCTATACATTTTTTAGGTAAATATAGAAAGCTTTTTTTCTCTGTGCTTTCTCACTTGGAAAAAATGTTGATTAACCATTTATAAAACTAAAGTTGGTTTATCTCCAAAGTGAATATAAGAAAATCTACTTAAGAAAGAGGTAAGCTTGATTTGAGGCTTAGAAAATGGTGATGTTAAGGTTTTTATAAATATGTTTCTTGTTGTAGTAAAATATACTTAACACATAAAACATGCCATTTTAAGCTAATATTAAGCATATTTTAGTGCTTGATTTTAGAAACAATCCAAAAGTAAATTTTAAAACTTTTTTCCTTAAATCTATTATTTTATTAAAATATATTTTCCATCTCTGACAGACTTTTTGGCATATCAGCAAGCCCCATCTTTTAATTTTTAGACAAGCTCATCTTTTGATAAACAGTTTATTTTAATGGGAATATGGTAAATATTTACATAAGCCTTAAATGTTTCTAATGTTCTTATAGGTTGGGGAGAACATTTGTAGGCTTAACTGAGCAATAATCTACCTTTGTGTACATAATTGCTTATTGTATACACTTGTTCTAGAATGGTTTTAGGAGCGATCTCATCAAGTATAATTTTTACTTATTTTTTTAATTTGATTTAAGTTAAATTGTCATTCATGGCACTGTTGAAGCCTATTGTGGTTATATTCCTTGGTAGAGACAGCTATTCTTTACTTTTTCCTTTTCCTGTTTACCAGCTCTAGTTTTTTTAAATAAGTGCGTGTGTGTGTGTGTGTGTGTGTATTTTAAAATATGTTCTCACATTGGTAAATTCATAGTAAATGTTTCTATTGACATAATTCCATTCATTCAGTATACATCAAACAGTGCATACTCTATTACCACGTTCTAAATTAAATGCTAGAGCAGTTATTAAGGTGAACAAGGATTTCTGTCATCAAATTAACAGTTTAGTGAATGTAACCAACATATAAACAATAAATTATAATGGGAAGGATCGGGGCAGGGTTCAGAAAGTTAGTGACATTTGAGTTGTATTTGATAGAATGATGAGGTATAGAGAGGGGAAAAGGCATACCCAGGAGAGGAAAAGACAGACTTAGAGGCTTGAGGAGTTCAAGATGGTGGCCCATGTGGTCAACAATGAGGCCAACCTGACAATGAGACTAACCTGCTGAGTTTCCAGGTTAGAAAAATTAGGCTGTTAAATAAGGTAGGTGGGGCTAGATTGTAAAGGTTTATAATATACCATGCTGATGACTTAACCTGTTTTGTGATTTAGAACAGTGTAATGTAGCAGTATGAACTGATATGGTGAAAAAGATGGGTGACAAGAAAACTAATTGGAAGACTATGCCAATTAATTATTTTTTGTTCTTGTTTTTTTGAGACAGAGTCTTGCTCTGTCGCCTAAGCTAGAGCAGAGTGACATGATCTCTGCTTGCTGCAACAACCTCTGCCTCCCAGGTTCAAGCAATTCTCCTGCCTCAGCCTCACAAGTAACTGTGATTATAGGCATGCGCCACCACCCAGTTAATTTTTATATTTTTAATAGAGAAAGGGTTTCACCATGTTGACCAGGCTGGTCTGGAACTTCTGACCTTAAGTGATCCACCTACCTTGACCTCCCAAAGTGCTGAGATTATAGGCGTGAGCCACCGTGACCGGCCAGTCAGTCGTTGTAAGGATGAATTGTTGGATAGAAATTGAAGTGCTAGGAGGGATTGATTCCAAGGCTAACCTCTGGATAGAGTGAGGAGGAGAGAGGAATTGACTTTGAGGTTTCTCATTTGTAGACTGGGCTTATTGTGGTATTTGGGTAAGAGAAAGACTGTTGAATAAAACACAGCTCTGAAGTGAACGGAGTATGTATTCTTTGTTTAGACAACTAAGCAGCTGAGAACCTTCCTGTCTTCTGCCTTACCTTTCATCCTTTCATTCACTTTTATCTTGATTTATTCTGCTAAATTTACCATCTGCTTTTACTTTATTTTCCCCTGAAATGGATGGATATGTAGTGGCATCTTGTTGTGGTTTTAATTTACATTTCCTCAATAACCAATGATGAAGTTATATACTTACTGGCTATTTTGGTATCTTCTTTTTTTTTTTTTTTTTAGGTGAATTCTCAAAATTTGTCACCCAGGCTGCAGTGCAGTGGCACAATGTCAGCTCACCACAGCCTCCTCCTGGGTTCAAGCAGTTCTTCTGCCTCAGCCTCTCGAGTGGCTGGGATTACAGTCATGCACCACCACCACGCCTGCCTAATTTTTGTAGTTTTAGTAGAGACGAGGTTTCACCATGTTGGCAAGGCTGGTCTTGAACTCCTGACCTCAAGTGATCCACCCACTTCAGCCTCCCAAAGTGCTGGGATTACAGACATGAGCTATCACACCCGACTTCTTTTTTGAAATGTCTAAGTCTCTTCCCCCTTTAAAAAACAGGCAGTCATTTTCTTACAGATTTACAGGAATTCATTCTGCATATGAGCCCGATGTCAGTAATGTGTATTAAAGGTATCTTTTTCACTCTGTGGCTTGTCTTTGCATTCATAGTGATGCTTCTTAAAGAAGAGAAGTGTTTTTCCTTTATGGATAGTGCCTTTGTGTCTTTGTAGAGATTTTCTCCAACCTCAAAGTCATACATGTCTTTTCGTACTCTCTTAACACAGAGAATCCTTATTGTTTTTGCCTTGATGCGTAGATCTGTATTCCACCTGGAATTTATCCATGTGCATGATACAAAGTAGAGGACAAATATCATCTTGTTTTTCTTTTTTTTTTTTAACGTGGGTAGCCAGTTGACATAATACCATTTATTAAAAAGACCATCTTTTCTTGTTCATCTTTTAATAAATCAGTTGTCTATACATGCGTGCATCTGTTTCTGGACTGCATTTTTTTTTCCCATTGGTCTATTTGCCTAAGCAGGGCTTTGAAGAAAGAAAAGTTGCTGATTTCATTTGTAACTGACGCCACAACTTGTGTCCTCCTTTTGGTTCAAAAATATAATCAATTGTCAGTGTTAACTTCGAAAATTCAGGACCATGAGAAAAGCAGAGGCCTATATGTTTACTTTTTTAAAAATTTAGGTTTTTCTTCAAAACGGAAATACTCTATTTTGTTCATATCTGTCCAACTTCACATGGTACAACAATATAATAGAAATTCCAGATGGTTTGTTGATAAGATTCTGAGCTTTGTAAAATACCATGTTTTCTACTTAAAGCTATGTTAATTTCTTTTTGTTGAGATTTGAAACTCCAGTGGACACATTCATACATATTTACTTTAATGTAACTAATAAGGCATAATAATAATGGGTATCAAAGTTCTAGTTAGGTCTGATATAGTGACTTGTTACTGATAATTCATCATGTCTGTCTGTGTTTCAGTCACTTGCATATCTTCTGTGAATTGCCTACTTGTATCCTTATTTTCTTTCTTATATTTATTTGAACAGTATGTTCTTTGTATAGTTCACTTCCTAATGCTGTTATACATGCATTTGCTCCCTGGCTGTTTTACCTTTTAACTGAATATGGTATCTGTTATCTATAATAAAGTTTTTTGTTGTTGTTGTTTGTTTGTTTGTTTTGAGACAGAGTCTTGCATTGTCACCCAGGCTGGAGTGCAGTGGCACTATCTCGGCTCACTGAAACCTCCACTTCCTGGGTTTAAGTGATTCTCCTGTCTTAGCCTCCAGAGTAGCTGGGATTACAGACATGCACCACCACACCTGACTAATTTTTGTATTTTTAGTAGAGATGGGGTTCACCATGTTGGCCAGGCTGGTTTTGAACTCCTGACCTTGTGATTTGCCCACCTTGGCCTCAAAGTGCTGGGATTACAGGCGTGCCTAGCCTATAATAAAGTTTTTATAAAGTAAAATGATTTGGTCTTATGGTTGATTTTTGGATTTTTGTCTTCCCACCTCAAGATTGAACATTTAATGTTACCTTTTAGTATGTTTTATCTTTATATATGATGTGCGGTAGGAACTTTCGTTCCTTGCATACTAACTGATTTTTCTGCCATTACTTCTTGGACATTTCATCTATTTGAAGCCCAGAGATTTGAAATGCCGTATTTCTCACATTTAAATCTTCCATATGCACTTCAATCTTTTCAAAAGGTTTTTAAAAAATATTTGTCACCTTTAATTTTCGTTTACCCATTTCTAATTATATATCTTTCACTTTTTAAGTTGAGAATAGGAGCTAGTTTTTTTTGTTTTGTTTTGTTTTTGAGACTGTGTTTCACTCTTGTTGCTTAGGCTGGAGTGCAACGGCATGATCTCAGCTCACTGCAACCTCTGCCTCCCAGGTTCAAGTGATTCTCCTGTCTCAGCCTCCTGAATAGCTGGGATTACAGGTGCATGCCACCACACCCAACAAATTTTTGTGTTTTAGTGGAGATGGGGTTTCATCATACTGGTAAGGCGGGTCTGGAACTCCTGACCTCAGGTGGTCTGCCCGCCTTGGCCTCCCAAAGTGCTGTGATTACTGGTATGAGCCACCTCGCCCAGCCAGGAGCTAGTTTTTATGACTTGTCCTAGTAGGTTATTAAGTAGTGGAATTTATGGATAATACTATATATCACAGTATTGATGTAAATATCAGACAGGATTTTAACCCCTAGCACAGTGTGGCACAGTGTAGGTAATAAATAAACTCATTTATTGTTAAGAAATGGTAAGATACTCAGAGCCTACTGTGAACAACAGAAGCTTGGGTTGAAGATAAGGTCCTCTTTTCATTCATGGGATTGATCTGTGTATGATTGTGAAAAGGATTGGAGAATTAAAGAATGTTTTTCTAAGTCCTTTATATTTTGAAAATGAAAGTCCAAAGCCTTCCTAAGTACACTGAAGTCCAGATAAAGCTTTTTTAGCTGTAGGAGAACATGTTTGCTCACATTGTGGTTATCTCAATAGAACCAACTGTGAGAGCGGAGCTAATGGAACAGGTGCCTCACATCGCACTGTTTTGTCAAGAAAACCGGCCTTCAATACCATACGCTTTTTCCAAATTCTTACTGCCTATCGTGGTTAGATATCTTGCAGATCAGAATAATCAGGTAAGAGTACCATTTATATGTTCGTAAAAGAAATTTATGTAGCGTAATGTATGGAGAGCAGCCTAGCTTAAGTGTTCTCGTTGGAATGTTTTTTTCCTCTTTAACTTCATTACTGTTCTTCCAAAATGAACATTTGTCTTAGATGTGTTTAGAGTCTGACAAATCTAGTAGATCTCTTTAATGCCATTAGAGACAATGCCTAGTAACCGCATGCTCACTTGGTAACCACCTAGGGATCCCTCAAACTGTTTGTTACTTTGTGAGGCATCTCTCACCAGGATGGCTGTGTTTTACTTCCTCTGTTATATAACACAGTCTACCATGTTCTATAGTCTTTGTAATAGTTGAAGAAAATAAATGCAAATATTTATTTGCAAAGTTTTGCCAGTTACGGGTCCCTTTGAGATGAGAAATCTTTGTTTATAAAAATCAAGTGGTAGAATTTTGTTATGCCACATATGAACTTTCTTTGTGTTTTTATTTTTCTCCTAGGTGAGGAAAACAAGTCAGGCAGCTTTGCTGGCTCTGCTGGAGCAGGAGCTCATTGAACGATTTGACGTGGAGACCAAAGTGTGCCCTGTCCTCATAGAGCTGACCGCCCCAGATAGCAATGATGATGTGAAAACAGAAGCTGTGGCTGTAAGTCGAATGCCATTTTTTTATTTATGGAAAACGTGGCTGATAAGAGGTGCTTATTAAAGTCAGGCTGGGGTCGGGCATGGTGGCTCATGCCTATAATCCCAGCAATTTGGGAGGCTGAGATGGGTGGATCACTTGAGGTCAGGAGTTTGAGACCAGCCTGGGCAACATGGTGACACCCAGCTCTACTAAAAAAAATGAGCCAGGCATGGTGGTGTATGCCTGTAGTCCCTGTTACTCAGGAGGCTGAGGCAGGAGAATCACTTCAATGTGAGAGGTGGAGGTTACAGTGAACCAAGATTAGGCCAATGCATTCCAGCCTGCACGACTGAGCAAGACCCAGTTTCAAAGAAAAAAAAAAAGGTTGGGCTGGTTGCAGTGGCTCACACTGGTAATCCCAGCACTTTGGGAGGCCAAGATGGGAGGATCACTTGAGCCCAGGGCTTTGAAATCAGCCTGGCCAACGTGGCAAAACCCCATCTCTACTGAAAATACAAAAAAATTACCCAGGTGTGGTGGCACATGCCTGTAATCCCACCTGCTCTAGAGGCTGACACACAAGAATCATTTGCACCTGGGAGGCGGAGGTTACAGTAAGCTGAGATCACACCACTGCATTCCACCCCAGGTGATAGAATAAGACTCTGTCTTAAAAACAAAAAAGAGGCTGCTTTACGTTGTTTAACATGTTTCTATTAAAGTTGCCACAAATCATTAAATTTGAAATATAATCAGGGCTAGAAAGGGACATAAAGGCTTACAAAGAAAAATGTACCTTCTGCACACAATAAGCAAATAATAAATGAGGGGGATCCAAGATGGCTGAGTAGGAGCAGCTCTGGATTGCAGCTCCTAGCAAGAGTGCAGAGGGTGAGTGGCCGCCGTATTTCCAGACAGATTTTTATTGTCCACAGACCAGGAGATTCCCGGGTGGAGGAGCACCACCAGTCTCCAGCGTGGCTGTTTTGGCCAGCACGGTGGATCTCCACACAGAAAACTCACATGGGTCTGGGCGCCTTTTCAGCTGGTGACTGGAGCGCCTGGGAGACAGAGTCGCCCGTTCAACTGATAAAAAGGGGACTGAAATAGGGAGCCCGGCCAGGAGATTCCTGGGTGAAGAAGTGCCACAAATCTTCAGTGTGGCTGTTTCAGCCAGCGCAGCAGGTCTCCACACAAAATCTTACACAAATCTGGACGCCTTTTCCACAGGCAACTGGAATACCTGGGAGACAAGAGTTGCCCATTCAACTGATAAAAAGGGGACTGAAACAGGGAGCCAGGTGAGGAGATTCCCTGGTGGAAAAGCGCCTCCAGCGCAACTGTTTCAGCCGGCGCAGCGGGTCTCTGCACAAAATCTCACACAAATCTGGGTGCCTTTTCAACTGGCGACTGAAAAACCTGGGAGACAGAGTTACCCATTCAACTGAAAAAAAGGGGACTGAAACAGGGAGCCAGGCCAGGAGATTCCCTGGGTGAAAAAGCACCATGAGCGCCCGGCATAGCTGTTTCAGCTGGCACAGCAGGTCTCGGCACAAGAACTCACACAAATCCGGGTGCCGTTTCAACTGGTGACTGAAACGCCTGGGAGACAGAGTCGCCCGTTCAGCTGAAAAAAAAGGGGGTCTGAGGCAGGGAGCCAGGTGATCAGGCACTGTCAGTCCCAGCCCCACAAACACCAGCAATCTGAAATGCTCCAGATTGAGAGTTTCACAGCAAACACAGCTGAACCTGGGATGGTCCAACTCTGTTGGGGAGGGGTGTCCGTGATTACCAAGGCAGTCCA
Organism: Cacajao melanocephalus; assembly: GCA_963573385.1. Classification (NCBI taxonomy): domain Eukaryota; kingdom Metazoa; phylum Chordata; class Mammalia; order Primates; family Pitheciidae; genus Cacajao; species Cacajao melanocephalus. The sequence continues at coordinate 1,849 of CAUYLG010033458.1, read as the reverse complement.
CCACTACCCAGGTAGTCTGCCATTGCTGAGGTGGTCCACCATTGCTGAGGCAGTCCGCCATTACTGAGGCAGCCTGCCATTGCTGAGGCAGTACACCATTACAGAGAGAGTCCGCCATTACAGAGGTGGGCGACCATTGCTGAGGCAGTTCTAACCATACCCCCATAAACAGGACTGCAGGAAAGTACACACGGTACCTGGGCGGAGCCTGTAGCAGCTCAGCAATGCCTCTGCTGGCAGACTGTGACTAAGATGCCTCCTCACTGGGCAGCGCATCCCTGAAAAAAGGCAGCAGCACGACAGAAACTTATAAATAAACCCCTAACTTCCCAGGACAGAGCACCTGGGGAAAAAAAAGGTGGTTATGAGTTCTACTGCAGCAGACTTAAATGCACCTGCCCAGCAGCTCTGAATGGAACAACAGAGCTCAAAGCTCAGCACTTGAGCTCCTGTAAAGGACAGACTGTCTCCTCAAGCAGCTCCCTGACCCCCGTATATCCAAAGAGTCACCTCATAAAGGAGAGCCCAGACTGACATCTGGCAGGTATCCTTCTGGGACAAAGATAGCAGCAGAAGAAACTGGCAGCAACCCTTACTGTTCTGCAGCAGCTGCAGGTGATACCCAGGCAAGCAGGGCCTGGAGTGGACCTCCAGCAGTCCTACAGCAGAGGGACCTGACTGTTAGAAGGAAAACTAAGAAAGAAATAACTTCATCGTCAACAAACAGGACGTCCACTCAGAGACCCGATCTGAAAGTCACAAACTATAAATCCACAAATATGGGAAGAAACCAACACAGAAAGGATGAAAACAACCAAAACCAGAATGCCTCTCCTCCTCCAAGGGATCACAACTCCTCACCAGCAACTGAACAAGGCTGGATGGAGAATGAGTCTGATGAATTGACAGAACAGGCTTCAGAAGATTGGTAATAAGAAACTTCTCTGAGCTAAAAGAACATGTTCTAACCCAATGCAAAGAAACTAAGAACCTTGAAAACAGGTTTGACGAAATGCTAATGAGAATAAACAGCTTAGAGAGGAACATAAATGAATTGATGGAGCTGAAAAACACAACACGAGAACTTCATGAAGCATACACAAGTTTCAGTAGCTGAATTGACCAAGCAGAAGAAAGGATATCAGAGGTTGAAGATGAACTCAATGAAATAAAAGAAGGCAAGATTAGAGAAAAAAGAGTAAAAAGAAATGAACAAAGCATCCAAGAAATATGGGATTATGTGAAAAGACCTAATCTGTGTTTGATAGGTGTACCTGAGTGTGACGGAGAGAATGAATCCAAAATGGAAAACACTCTTCAGGATATTAACAAGGAGAACTTCCCTAACCTAGCACGGTGGGCCAACATTCAAGTACAGGAAATACAGAGAACACCACAAAGATACTCCTCAAGAAGAGCAACCCCAAGGCACATAATCTTCAGATTCACCAGGGTTGAAGTCAAGGAAAAAATGCTAAGGGCAGCCAGAGAGAAACATCGGGTCATCCACAAAGGGAAGCCCATCAGACTCAACGGCAGATCTCTCAGCAGAAACCCTACAAGCCAGAAGGGAGTGGGGGCCAATATTCAACATCCTTAAAGAAAAAAACTTTCAACCTGGGATTTCATATCCAGCCAAACTAAGTTTCATAAGTGAAGGAGAAATAAAATCCTTTACAAACAAGCAATTACTCAGAGATTTCATCACCACCAGGCCTGCTTTACAAGAGCTCCTGAAAGCAGCACTAAACACAGAAAGGAACAACCAGTACCAGCCACTCCAAAAATGTACCAAATGGTGAAGAGCATTGACACAATGAAGAAACTGCATCAACTAACAGGCAAAACA
>CAUYLG010033457.1:0-55396 GCA_963573385.1 Cacajao melanocephalus | reverse complement strand
GCTCCCCTCCCTGTGCTCATGTGTTCTCATTGTTCAACCCCCACCTATGAGCAAGAACATGCAATATTTGGTTTTCTGTTATTGTGTCAGTTTGCTGAGAATGATGGTTTCCAGATTCATCCATGTCCCTACAAAGTGAATAATTTATAAAGGACAGAAATTTTTATTTTCTCACACTTCTGGAGGCTGGGAAGTCCAAAGCAGGTTTGGTGTCTGGTTAAGGCCTGTTCTTCAAAGACTGAGCCATCTAGGTGTCCTCGCCTAACAGAAGATATGGGAAGACAGAAAGGTGGTGAGTACTAGATACTTACAGGGCAGAAGAGCAGAAGAGAGTAAATACATTTCCTCAAGCCCTTTTATAAGGTCTCCTCTAATCATACCCATGAGGGCTTCACCCTCTTGACTTAATTAATGCTAAGAGGCAGAACTGCTTAAAACTAGTCACACTGGCCATTACATTTTAACACATGAAAACCGGGGGACACATTCAGACCACAGCAGGGAGGGAAAGGAGAAGAGAGAAAGGGAAAACCTTACTTCCAATCTTGTCTTTTGCCTCTTAGAAATCATAGATTTTAGACCTGGAAAGAATCTTAGAGGTCAGCCTAGCCATCTCCACGAACCCCTTTCCTTTTAAAAATTATATATGGGTGGTGAGGACCAGTGAGGCAAACTAAAATATCTAAGCTTACACAACCTATTGGAAGCATAACAGAATTAGGATTCAGGTTTCCTGCCTCTCATCTTGGTACTTTTTTTTTTTTTGAGACAGACCCTTGCTCTGTCACCCAATGGCGCAATCACAGCTCACCACTGCAACCTCCCCTTCCCAGGTTCAAGTGATTCTCCTGCCTCAGCCTTCAGAGTAGCTGGGATTACAGGCATCCACCACCATGCCCAGCTAATTCTTGCATTTTTAGTAGAGACGGGGTCTCATCATATTGGCCAGGCTGGTCTCAAACTCCTGACTTCGTGATCCACCGCCTCAGCCTCCCAAAGTGCTGGGATTACAGGCATGAGCCACCGTGCCCAGCCCCACACTTGGTATTTTTTACATTAAGTTATCCTGTCTCCCATTCAGATTGATGACCTTGAGCAAGTCGCCCACCGGTAAACAAATATTTTTAAAGACCTAACAACAAGCAACAGAATATCCAACCGCAATAAATTTAAACAAATAAAAAGCTTATTTTTGTTTCAGAACAAGAAGTCAGGAGGTAGACACAGGCACTGGTATTAGTTCAGAGGTTTAATGATGCCATGATGGACCCAAAGAATTCTATCTTTCAATTCCATCGTGTTTGTCATTGGCGCTTATCTACATGACTGTTGTCTCATGGTTGCAAAATGGCCACTGTAGCTTCAGGTATCACATATTTTTTCAATATTTCATTTAACACTTTTAAAGTCCCATGCATGTAATAAGGTACTTTGATTTTACAACCATGATAGCTGTATTCTTTTGTAGATGCTCCATCAAACTGAGGAAAATCATTCTCTTTATAGTTGATAAAGGTTTTTTTTAAAAATCATGAATGGGTGTTGAATTTTGCCAAATATTTTTTTACATTGACTGAGATCATATGAATGTTCTTCTTCATTCTGTTTATGTCATGAATGACATTGATTGATTTTCAAATGTTGAGCCAACTTTGCATTCCTCGAAAAAAATCTCACCTGGTAATGCCATCTTGCTCTTTTCAGATGTTGCTGGATTTGATTTGCCAATTTTGTTTTTTGTTTTTTGGGTTGTTTTTTTGTTTTTGTTGTTTTTTTTGAGATGGAGTCTCGCTCTGTCACCCAGTGTCTATGCAGTGGCACAATCTCAGCTCACTTCAACCTCCACCTCCAAGCAATTCTCCTCCCTCAGCCTCCTGAGTAGCTGAGATTACAGGCGCCCACCACCTTGCCTGGCTAATTTTTGTATTTTCAGTAGAGACGAGTTTCACCATATTGGCCAGGCTGGTCTCAAATTCCCGATCTCTGGTGATCTGCCCACCTCAGCCTCCCAAAGTGCTAGGATTATAGGCATGAGCCACTGCACCCAACCTGGATTGGCCAATATTTTGTTAAAGTTTTTGCATCCATATAAGAAATATAGGTATGTGATTTTCTTTCCTTTTTATTTCTTGGCATCAGGATTATTCTGAACTTACAAATTAAAAAGTGTTCATTTTTTCAGAAGAGTTTATATAAAATCAATACTATCTTTCTTAAATGATTGATAAATATTTACTAGTGAAACCATCTTGCTCTGGAATTTTCTTCTAAGGACCTTAAAGATATGGGGTAATTCAAATTTTCTACTTCTTCCTGTACCAGTTTTGGGAAGCTGTATTTTTCAAATATTTTTTCCATTTAATGTAAATTGTTGAAACTGTCAGCATAAAGTTATTCATAATGTTTTCTTATTATATTTTTAATTTCCATATATCCATAGGGAAATTCCTCTTTTATTCTTGGTATTTGTTATTTGTGTTTTTTTCTCCTGATCATTCTCACTAGGAGTTTAGCAATTTTGTTAATATTTTCAAAGAACCAACTTGTGAGTTGGTTAATGTCTCGCATTATTTTTTTTCTCCTATTCACTTTGGATTTAATTTGCTTTCTTATTCTAACTTCATAAGGTGGAAACTTAGATAATTGATTTCAAACCTTTTTTCTTTGCTAACATAAACTTTTAAAGCTATAACATTCTCTTTAAGGACCACTCTGGCAGCATTCCACAAATTTTGATGTAGTTTCACTATCATTCTATATCCAGTGTTTTTTTGTTTGTTTTTTGAGACAAAGTCTCACTCTGTAACCTAGGCTGGAATGCAATGGTGCGGTCCCAGCTCACTGCAAACTCTGCCTCCTGGGTTCAAACGATTCTCCTGACTCAGCCTCCGGAGTAGCTGGGATTACAGGTGCCCGCCACCATGCCCAGCCAATTTTTGTATTTTTAGTAAAGATAGAGTTTCACCATGCTGGCCAGACTGGTCTGGAACTCCTGATTTCGTGATCCGCCAGCCTCAGCCTCCCAAACTGCTGGGATTATAGGCATGAGCCACCGCACTCAGCCCAGTGTTTTCTAATGTTCTTACAACCATGCCTGGCATAAAGTACTTAGTGAGCGTTCCCTCCTGTTAGCGCCAGTATTTGTTTCTCTTGTTAACGAGTGAGAACGAGCCCCTTCGGAGCCTCTTTGCTGTTTCCACTGACTGAAATACTATTACTTCATATAGGCCAAGAATTCTAATAAATTTCCATTCATTGTGCAGGTGTAAACTCAGACATCACTACCTCTAAGAGGCTTTCCCTGATGAACCAGACCAGAATGGTCCTCTCATGTACTAACTTGAATGGAGACCATAACCACCCCAAAAAAATTCATGTCTGCCCAGAACCCATGAATGTGACCTTATTTGGAAATAGAGTCTTTGCATACAGAATCAAGTTAAAATGAGATCGTAAGATCACACTGGAGACCAGGCACGGGTCTCATGCCTGTAATCCCAGCACTTTGGGAGGCTGAGGCCCACGAATTATGAAGTCAAGAGATCAAGACCAGCCTGGCCAACATGGTGAAACCCCATCTCTACTAAAAATACAAAAATCAGCGGGGTGTGGTGGCACATACCTGTAGTTCCAACTACTCAAGACGCTGAGGCAGGAGAATCGCTTAAACCTGGGAGGCGGAGGTTGCAGTGAGCCAAGATTGCGCCACTGTACTCCAGCCTGGGCGACAGACTGAGACTCCTTAAATAAATAAATAAATAAATAAAGATCACAGTGGATTAGGGTGACCTTAAATCTAATATGACTGGTGTCTTTATGAGAAGAAAGAAACTTAGAGACAGAGACCCAGATACACAGAGATAACACCATGTGACAACAAAGGCAGAGAGCAAAGTGATGCCTCTACAAGCTGAGGAAAGCCAAGGATGGCCAGTAGCCACCAGAAGCTAGGAAGAGGCAAAGAAGGATCCTCCCCTAGATCTTCAGAGACAGCTGACACCTTGATTTCAGGCTTCTACCACCTAGAACTGGAAGACAAGCAATTCTTCTGCTCTAAGCCACCCAGTTTAGGGCAATTTGTCACTGAAACTCTAGAATGTAATACACGAAGTTACATGTTTCCACACTAGCCAATAGTTTTCTTTCCTAGCTCTTATCAATTATCACATATAAATTATCAGGAAATATGAATGGTGTGATAATACATACTACTCTGGCATTTTTTTTCTCTCTCTCTGAGACAGAGTCTCACTCTGTTGCCCAGGCTGGACTGCAGTGGCACGATCTCAGCTCACTGCGACCTCTGCTTCCTAGGTTCAAGCAATTCTCCTGTCTCAGCCTCCTGAGTAGCTGGGATTACAGGCACAAAACACCACCGTGCCCGGCTAATTTTTGTGTTTTAATAGACATGGGATTGCAACATATTGTTAAGGCTGGTCTTATACTCCTAACCTCAAGCAATCCACTTGCCTCGGTCTCCCAAAGTGCTAGGATTACAGGCATGAGCCACCATGCCTGGCCTAGTCTGACATTTTAGTAGAACCCTCCTCAAGAAAGACTATCATAACCCGGCCGGGTGCAGTGGCTCACACCTGTAATCTCAGAACTTTGGGAGGCCGAGGTGGGTGGATTATAAGGTCAGGAGATCAAGATCATTCTGGCCAACGTGGTGAAACCCCGTCTCTACTAAAAATACAAAAATTAACTGGGCATGGAAGCACGCACCTGTAGTCCCAGCTACTCGGGATGCTGAGGCAGGAGAATCATTTGAACCCGTGAGACAGAGGCTGCAGTGAGCCGCGATGGCACCACTGCATTCCAGCCTGGGTGATAGAGCCAGACTCAGTCTCAAAAAAAAAAAAAAAAAAAAAAAAAAAAAATAAAGCTTAGCATGGTAGCTCTTGTCTGTAACCCCAGCATTTTGGGAGGCCAAGGTGGACAGATAACCTGAGGTTGGGAGTTCATGACCAGCGTGATCAACACAGAGAAACCCTGTCTCTACCAAAAATACAAATTTAGCTGGGTATGGTGGTGCATGCCTGTAAACGCAGCTACTCAGCAGGCTGAGGCAAGAGAATAGCAAGAACCTGGGAGGCAGAGATAGCAGTGAGCAAAATGGCACCGTTGCACTCCAGCCTGGGCAATAAGAACAAAACTATGTCTCAAAACAAAAAAAGAAATAAGGAAAGGAAGGGAGGGAGGAAGGGAGGGAGGGAGAGAGGGAGGGAAAGAGAAAAAAAGAAAGAGAGAGAGAGATAAAAGAAAGAAAGGAAAGAAAGAAGGAAAGAAGGAAGGAAGGGAGGGAGGGAGGAAGGGAAAGAAGAAAGAAAGGAGGGAGGGAGGGAAAGAAGAAAGGAAGGAAGAAAGAAAAAAAGGAAGAAAGAAAGAAAGAAAGGAAGGAAGAAAGAGAAAGAAAGAAACGCTACCATAACCCCAATCAGTGTCTCCAATGGTAAACATTTTGAAAGGCAGATAATTTTAAAGGAGCCTATCCTTAAAATCACAGCATATCAGTGGCCAGCTTCAGCTTTTCAGTGCTGGCCTTGGATCACAGGGTTTTCTAGTGTGTAAATTATCCAAACGAGTAATCTCTTATAGCAACAGATTGTCAAAAAAAAGACACTGATGCGGGAGTCATATGGAGTTAGAAACATTGGTTCTACTCTCCCCTCTGCCTCCAGGGAGTCTTGGGCAATTCACCCCACCCCTCTGGGTTGCAGGCTCTTAACTGTAAAAGAAAGTGATTGGGGCTAGACAGTAGAGTCACTTTGGCCCTTACCTTCTGTGGCTTCCTGGTTTCTTCCATGAACAGTAGCTGAATCCAGGAAGAGGAGGTGACCCAGGCGGACCAAGAAGGATCCTGCGTTAAGATGTAGAACTACCGGTTCTAAGCTTGTTTTACTTCATCAATGGAATGGAATAGACATTTCTAGGGCTCTTGTTTTTAAAAACGTTTTAAAGTGGGTGGGTTGGCCGGTCACTTCCTATCTCCGGGCCAGCGTGCATTCATCTGCATAAAAGACAGAAAAAAGGATGGAACCCGGGATTCCCAAGGTCTCTTCCAGCTCTCAGGTACAAAGTTCTGTGACTTCAAAGCAGTTTATTGGTAAGCCAGAGAGAGAGGCCTTGAGCTAGGTGTAGGTCATGGGGTCAATCTCAGGAACGCTCTTCACTTTCTTTCTTCTCATAACCATTGCGTGCGCCGGGGAGGGATGGGGCAGGCTGTCTCCCCTAACGCAGGCTCTAACTTATGCCATTGGCGGGCAAGAATGAAATCCTGGCTCTACCTCTCACGAATTCGTGAGAGATCTCAAGGGACTGAGTAAGTATGAGCCTCCGTTTCCCCATCTGTGAAACAGGGAGAGTTACCGGCAACGGTGTAGAAATGTCGAGTTGAGCAACAAGCGCTATTTTCTATAACCGTTAGGAGCACTAAGGAAAAATAAACTGCGGTGTCCTAAGTACGCTACGGCTGGCTCGTGACCAGACGAGCACCACGCCACAGTACTGTATGCCTCCGTGGCGCCACTTCCACATTTCTCACGCACTGCGCCGTGGCGGGGCCGAGTGGATCCACGGAACAGCCCAGCTCTCGGACGCCAATCATCGCGGATCACGCTCCGCTCCCGGGCGCACTGCGCGCCCCTCGGCGTGCGCGCTCCCGCCGCCAGCGTGCGCGCTCCGGGCGCAGGCGGTGACGCGACGCCGGTGGGGGCTGTTTGGGGGTGCGGCCCCGGGAAAGGAGCGCGGCCTCCAGGAAGCCGGCTGGCCGTTGCTGCCGCCTCGCCGCGGTGGCCGTGATGCTTCCCGCTGGCGGTCCCCCGCTCCCGGGAGCCCTCGCCGGCCAAGCAGGTGAGGCCGTCTTCCGGGGGCGGGTGAGAGGAGAGGGGAGGCCGAAGGGGTCGAAGCACTAAGACCGGCAGCGCGGCGAGCTGGCCGCGGACTAGCGCCTCTGCCCTGGGCGCCTGCCGCCGCCCGCTCAGCCCCGCGGACAGATTCCCGGCCGCGCGGCCACATCCGGGAGCCCGGGTACCAGCTCTTGTGAGCCCGGGGGGCCGGCGCGCTCCCCTAGCCCCTGGCAGGGGACACCTGGCGGTGGCGCGTCTCCGTTGACCTCGCAGGATCCCTCCCTCGAGTGGGCGGAGCCTGGCCGGGCAGCGGGGGATGCTGCACCGGGGACCCAGCCGGCCCTGCCTGCCGCTTTCAGTGATGACATTTGCACGTCTTATTTTCGCCTCACTCTGCTTTTGCAAGGTTTCATGTTACATTTCTTCTTGGAAGAATGGAGCTCATTGGGCAGTAAAGTGATGATAGACAGCAGTGTTTCTGAACTTGAGTAATGCGGGGACTCCTTTTAAAGGGACGATTCTCAGATTGTCTAGAATGTGTCCCAGAACCTTTAGGGTACTCCAGACCTGAGTTAGATAAACCCTGGTGCAGAGTGTTTTCAGAGAACATTTATCACGAAGGAAGCCAAAGAGATGCTTTATAATTCAGGAACTTTCAGGCTAGAAGGTAAACTAGAGGTAACTGAAGAATTCCAAGGAGAGACTCAAAGCCCAGGTTAATTTCACATTGCAGTCTTTGTTGTCTTCTGCCTTCTGTGATGAAAATACCAAATTATCCAGCTGTAGAGAGGCCTAAAAAAATTATAATGTTTTACTGTATATTTGATGTTATTTTTGTAGTTTGTTTATTCTATTTGACATATTAAGATTATAAAATGGATTACTAATTTGTATAATTTTTTCTCTGTTTATCTTAACACTGATTTATCTCTTATAGTTGTTGCGTATTGAGTCTATGGCTTATATTCTTCTAGCCCTAATGGGAAAACAAGGGCCTGTGTGACCGAGGCCCTTGAGGGTAAGGAAAAATAAACTGCGGTGTCCTAAGTACATTGCGGCTCTCTCGTGAGCAGACGAGCTGGTCCTCTAGGAAGGAGAGATAAAAATGAAAATTTATCTAAGGATTTGTATTCTCTACATGTTTATTCAGCATGTTTATTTAAAATAGACTACCCATGAACAAAGAGACGATTCCAAGTGTGGGAAAAAATCTGGATGTGTAACAGGTTAAATCTTGACAAAGAAAATTGTTGGCCTGTGCCTTGAAAGAAGTGCAATGTTGAGAGGAGGACACGGTGGTTGGGAGGAAGTGCTGTTAGTAAATGCCTGAGGCAGGCTTGGGGACAGCTTGTGTGGAAGAGAAGTGAGAGACCTGCAGCACTGGAGCGGAGAGATGGTATCTGGGACTGATGAGAGGCCAGACTGGTGAGATAAGGTGGACCAGTTGATGGAGAAAAGGTTTCAGGTGCCACATAGGAAACTTGGTATCCATCGATGGGCTTCCAGAAGGTTCTTAGCTGGTCATATTTTGAAGGCCATGTTTTACGAAGAGGTGCTTACAAAGCATGGCGTGCACAGTGAAGGCAGAAGGTGACAAGAGATCTGTCTTGAGGTAGTGATGCCTGCTGTGGTCATCTTAGATATATGGGATATCTGAAGAAGAATCTGCGGGCTTGGTGAATGATAAAATATGTCAACACAGGAAGTGGGAATCAAAGCTGAGGGCCACGTAATCCAGGTCAGTGGTGACTGGTTACATTTGGAGAATTTAGAGGGTGGTATTAGTCTGCATCAGAAGATTTCGACCCCAGAGTTGGATGAAAGGTGTAAAAATGTCAAGAGTCGAGCGAGAATCACCCGTCCTTATTAGAGTTTGCAGTAACAGGGCTTCAATGAGCTTGGAATGTGGAACTGGAATTTGAGAAAATTCAGAGTTGATGCAGGAAAAGTGTCCAGAAAAAGGCTTTAAAATGGGAACCAGAATATTGCAAATGAATAGTGAGAGATAGGAAGAGGTTAAGACTTTATGTTAAAAAACAAAATGTTTAAAACAAATATTGAAGAACATACAGATCATAAATGCAACTATGTACATTCTTCCTAAAGAGTGAATCAAGTTGTCTTCATGTGTCTTTTGTCACAATTGAGTAACGGTGCCACATGGCAGCCTTCACATTGGCCACTCACTCTCAAAAAGACAGTTGTTTCCTGCAAAACGCTGCAGGAATGGTTGAGAGCATCTTTAATTTTTCCAGGTTGTCTTTAATCCTTTGATATTTAAATCATTCTTTTCTGAAATGCCCCTCCCTTATGGCACCTTTCCTTATTCAGAGGCCAACCTCTCTGAGAGGCTGACTTCTCTGTGGTTTTGTTTGCCTGTGATTTGAGAGTTCACTAGTATCTGCTTCCTTGTATCTTGCATTTTTTCATTAGAGGAACCATTTCCCTTTGTGGTTGATTTGCATTGTTTTTGTCTTTGTCTGGAGAACTGTCAGTGGGAGACTGACAAAGACATTGACACCTGACCATGGGCTTTATTCCAGTAAAGAACGTTCAGCCCAGCAGAGCCCCACTAGCTGAGATCATGAGAGTTAATGCATCTCTCTGGTGATAGGTGTAATACAATTTAGGCCTTTTTAAAACATGTAAGTTTTATGTAGTAGTACAGAATTTGCCTCCCAGAGCGCTGGTGCAAAGATTCTTAGCTAGAAGGACAATTGGAGTTCACATTTGAAGATCAGATTACCATATTGTTAACTTTGGCACAATAATCCATCGTACTTTTGTCCTGAGTAAAAATTACAGTGCTTCAGCAGTTATAAGCTGTCATATTTTCTTGCTTTTAAACACAAGTTTTGTAAATTAAAATATCTGTTTATCCTTTTGATCGAAATCCTCACATATCTAAAAAACACAATCCTGAGGCAAACATCAGATGACACAAAGTTTCCTAAAAGTGCTGTGATCATTCTCGCAGTCACCTTCCCCTTCGAAGTGTGTTCCTTTCTCACCCCATCCAGAATCGACCTCCCACCTCTAGGAATCTCTTCCTGCCAAAGCTAGCCTTCACTATGCTCTTCTGAGCTCTTACAACAAGAATCTGAGTAATTTAACATTGCCTTTAATTAGTATCTTGATTATTTTCTGGGTATTAATATTTTCTGTATAGCAATCTGCAAACTCCTTGAAATTTGATGTCGGGTTTGTTACTTCTCATATGACCTTCGTAGTCCTGACTTTCTTCCCCAGGGACCAGTTTGCACTTAACCATGACTTCAAGCTGTTAACTAAAACTTTGTTTTCTTTGGTTCTCAGTTCAGCTGTCACACAGCTATTGTGGATTTTTTTTTTTAATGTTCAGATTGGAATTCCTGTGTGCTAATAGACTTTTAGGATAGGCTTTCTCAGTATGTTCAGAAACGGATTTGATCCTGGAAACAAGATAACTGTCAGTCAAATGTAGCTTGTTAAAAATAGTTATGTCTTCTGATGATAACATTAATATATGTCCTTTGAGAAATGTAGGTAAACCTAGGGGAAAAAATAAAGATGATACCTGATCTCATTGCCCAGAAATAACTAAGCACTGTTAACATTTTGGTTTCTTTCCTAACATTTTATCCCCCCATGCATGCTGACATATTTTTTGCTTAATACTATATGAACATCTTTTCATGTCAATAAATAGATCTGTTTCATCACGTGTATTAGTCACATTGTATTCCACTGCATGAATATACCCACAGTGGACATTAGTAACAGTGTTTTGCTGTTATACACAATACTATGATGGACATCCTATTAGTATTTTAGTGAATTTACTCTATGACTTCCTAAAGATGAATGTCTGGAAATGTTATGGGTAGAGCAGAGGGTAGGCACACATAAGTGCTCATGTGTGTCACCCCAGTACCCCCGGAAGGTTACTGATGTGCCTATCAAGAGTCTCCCCAGCAGTACTTGTCATTGACTTTTTCCTTCCCTCTGTCAGCCAAGTATCACCAGGCCTTCATGTCTGCCAATCTGATCGCTATTTTTATTTCTATTTGTCTCAATACTGATAGGTCTATTTTATCAGCTATTGATATGTCTTATTTCGATCACCTCAAATTATCTTTGCTCATTTTTCTGTTCAGTCTTTCTGTTATTTCTTTAGAAGAATTTTTTATATGTAAAGGTCATTTACTCTTTGACATGCACGTTACAAGTACTTTTCCCAAGTTATGTCTATTAGTAGTGGGGAGGGATTTTTTTTTTTAAGCACACAGAATTTTTAAACTCATGTGTAGCTATTTTATAAAAACACATTAAAATCCATTTAAACGTCTAGATAATTGATTTTTTTTCTTTTTACTTTTTGTCTAAACTTTTAAATCACAGACATTGTTTGTTCTGGATTTGGGGTACCTGGTACAATATGGACACCATATTAAAATTTTAACTAATTACAGTGACTTTTTTCCCCTTTGTCAGGCGGGCATTATTAATACTTTTTACTCTCTAATATATGTGTGTGTGTGTTTTATTTCCTCCACTGCACTATAGATTCTTTAAGGTCTGGGTCTATATCTAATTCGTCTTTTTGTCTCCCATTTTCACCCATTTGTGAAACAGACAATAGTTACTTATAGTTTGTGTGGCAGTGGTCACTGGGGAAACAGAAGAATAAGAGGCTGTCCCTGCCCTTGTGGGGCTTGTTATGTACTGAGGAAGTCAACTACAAGAGTAAAATACTTCAGCCCACTGCTGTGATAAGCTGATACTCTGGGGGTGTGAGGATTAGGGAAACTCAGTGAAGACTCATGCTTGATTTGTGTCAGGCGCGATTTTGAGGAATGCAACTGATGGACCCAAAGGAGAGGTTCATCCTGCAGATGCCAAGGAATGCGAGGCATTTCAGTGATCTGCAGCTTGTGTTTCATGTGGCTGGAGTCTAGGGTACATAGGAGGGGCCTATCAGGGGATGAGACAGAAAGGCCCCAGATCAGTACTGTGCAAAGAACTTTCTGTGATGGTATCAGTGTTTTATGTCTGGACTGGCTAATGCAGAAGCTATATTGGCTGTGGAGCACTTGAAAGGTGGCTAAGACAACTGAGGAACTCAATTTTTAATTTTATTTAATTTTCATTAGTTTAAATAGTCACACGTGGCAAATGGCTACCTCAGTGGACGGTACCAGACTAGATCGTGAGGGACGTCTTTTACATCCTAAGGAGTTGGGACTGTTTCCTGAGTGAGAGATAAAAGTTGGGGAATGGGGAGTTATGCTTCCCTTTTGTTTTAGAAAGATCACTCTAGTGTAGAGGTTCTTAACCCTTTTGGGTCCCAGAACTCTAAAACTTGACTTTTTGCCAGGCCCTTTCCTAGGGTCTGTAAAGCTGCAGCTGCAGCACTCAACTCAGCAGACCAAAACCTGGCCCTGGGGGAGCTCCCATTCTGGAGGAAGAGACAAAAAAGAAACACAACACACGCAGTATGCTAAAGGACAAGGATGAGTGGATTCTCACGCTTGCATCCCACGTCTCCCTCCCAGGAGCTGGGTGATCTTAGACGACTTATTAGCCTCTCTGCCTCATCTGTAAAGTGTTGGATAATAGTACCTGTCTTGTAAGTTATTAGGCAGACAAAATTAGTATTTGTACAATGTGTGGAGCAAGACCTGGCACATAATGAGCACTATATAAGCATTTAATAAATCAGTAAATGCTAAGGAGAAAAGATCAATTGAGGAAAGAAGTTGGTGGGGGGCGGTAGGCATTGCAGTTATTGATCGGGTCACCAGGGAAGTCCTCCTTGAGAAGGTGACATTTGGGTAAAGACCTGAAGGGAGTGAACTGGTGAGTCTTACAGATTACTTACTAGCAGAGGGGGCCACAAGTTGAGAGACCCTGAGACTGGAGAGTACCTGGCATTTTTGAAGACCCCTGGGAGCACCTGTGTGGCTGGAATGCAGGGTAAAGGAGGAGACAGTAGACGATGAGGCCAGAGGCTTAACAGGTGTCAGATCCTCTAGGACTTTGTAGCTTGGAGTCTTTGGAGGATTTTGAGTATAGAAGTAATCTGATCAGGGTCCTGAGCAAGGGCTGGGAGAGAGGAGCTATCAGTTTCAGAGGAAGATCTGTGCGGAGGGAGGCAGCGTTGTGGGGCCGCTGGTTGAGACTCCGGGTAGAAGACTAGTGAGGCTGCTCTTTTAGTAGAGCAGGCAAGAGATAAGAGCCTGACCTCAGGCAAAGGTGATAAAGAAGGGGATTTTAGATAAGCTGAGGTTAAAGAAATTAAAGCAATCAGCAAGAAATTAGATTTGGAAGATGAAGGAAGAGGGATCATGCATGAATCTGGTTTCCGATTTGGATAGCTTGGTGGGATCAAGATGGGGACTGCAGGGGCAGAGCAGATTAGGAGAAAAGGGGTGAAGATTGCTGCTGTTAGGAGTGCAGTTTTAGAACTTTCTCATGGTTCTCTGCAACATTCAAATAGAGATAGCTCATAGGCCATTGAAGATGCATGTAAGAGAAGCCTGGGGTGGAGAAAGACAGTTTTGAGTTATCTGATCATTGAAGCCTCAGTAATGATTGTAGGTAGAAGGCAATGAACCTAGACAGAGATCCTGGAAACATAAGAGTAGTCGGGGTTGGCACACTTAAAGGATCCGAGCAGGAGTTCTTCCAGAGCTCAGAAGCAGACCAGAGGAACAGCTGTCTTGAGAGGCAAAGCAGCTTTGCGAGACCAAGGAAAGAGACTGCTTGTCCTTTGGCTTCAGCAGATTGGAAGGAGGCCCTGGCTAAAGGCCCCTGTCTGCTCTGCAATTTGAGGTCTGGAGGCTGGAGGAGGAGTGATAATGATGGAGTCAGAGAACTAACTAGGGACACAGTGCCTTGCACAGTACATTGTACATAAAAGGGGAGTCTAGGCCGGCGTGGTGGTCACGCCTGTAATCCTAGCACTTTAGGAGGCCGAGGCGGGTGGATCACGAGGTCAGTAGTTTGAGACTAGCCTGGCCAACGTGGTGAAACCCCGTCTCTACTAAAAATACAAAAATGAGCCGGGTGTGGTGGCGAGTGCTCGTAATCCCAGCTGCATGAGAGGCTGAGGCAGGAGAATTGCTTTAAACCGGAAGGCGGAGGTTGCGGTGAGCCAAGATTGCGCCCCTGCACTCCAGCCTGGGCGACAGAGCAAAAACCCACCCCCCCACACCCAGAAAAGGGAAGTCTAATAGACATTTATCAAGTGAATGGATATTTCAGGTTCACATTCAGCTTATTCTGCCTGCCTCCTACCTCCACCCCAAATCTCCCTTGTACCATAAGGCATTTAAGGCCTATTTGATAATTCTCATATTTTGGAGTCAGACACTTTTGCTTAGAGAGCACTAACTAGTGCCAGAGAATTATCGTCTCGTTTGATTTTGGTCTGTATTGGACAGTATGAAATTAACTTAGAAGTCTGTTGCTCAGCATAAACCCTTCCAACAGTTTCGGTGCAAGGATCATGTAGAGATTATATGTTGTTGGATTTAAGCACACACTTGATAAAGAACATAAACGTTTTCTTTGATTATGCTATCTTTGTGATTTGTCTCACTTCCTGGAACAGGAGGTCTCTAACTCCATGAGGACCCCAGCATTATTTCTGTAATCGTTTGTGAGAAGGACTGACTCCCAGAGCATTGCCTTGTCGCTGACCTTTCAGTATGGCGAGGTGAGTGATGGGCCTAATCGCTATGAAACATGACATCTTGGTGACACAAAAACAGGTCTTGAGAGAAAAAAAATCTAAATTGCAAGTGAAAAATGTTTGCAGTTGTGCTGTTCTTCTGTTTCATGCCTTTCTTCTTCCAGGGCCCAGTGAGGTATTTTAATGCATGAAGCACTCTTCAAGGTGAAAAATAAAGAAATTAACTGTAAAATAATAAAATTCACCCCAAAGGCAGTGAAATTTTTTTAAAGCCTAATAATATTTCTGGAATGAGCCTCTCATTCTTGACAGAAATTGAGGGGAAAAGTTCCTGATTATTTGTAGAAATGTCTTGTAGGAATATTTCTAAAAGCTCAGGACATAGAAAACTCATTTACTGACTTTGTTATGGGGATGTTGTTAAAATACTGTTTTCTCCATTACTGCAGTCATCTGGGAGGAATTTGCTGTGGACTTCAGTGTTAAGAAAATGTATTCGTCCTGAGCTATTTGTGTATTTGTGGTGTAATGGGCAATGTTTTGGCCACTAGGATGCTCAGTCGCATTTGCAGCAGGCCCACCTTACAACGTGTCTTTCTCCATACTGCATTCCCGTTTGGTCTCATCGTCCTTACACCCGATTTTATGATTGATTTGTATATTTATGTTGTTGAACTTGTTCTTGTAAGCTGTCTCTGTATTTTGGATCAAAGCAGGATAAAATGAAAATCTGCATAATGCTATCAAGAAAAGGGGTAAACATAGAAGTATCGTAACCATCAGGGCCTAATTCTCATCCAAATAATTTTATGATAATGGGTTGTGTAGCTGATGTGTTGCATATGCAGGATGTCAGTATACAGATACTTGCAGGTAGGGAAATCCGGGTAGCTCAAGCCGAATGTCTTATTTTAGGATCACTTTAGGGTGAGGGAAGCCTCATTGGAGCAGATTGCTTTAAAATCTTTTTCGTTCTAATTTCAGGATTGGCATCTCCTGTCTTTTTCCTGCTTCTTGGCATTTTAGCATATCTCCAGTGGGATGTCCTCGAATTCTGAATACCAATTTACGCCAGATAATTGTCATTAGTGTCCTGGCCGCTGCTGTTTCACTTTTATATTTTTCTGTTGTCATAATCCGAAATAAGTATGGGCGACTAACCAGAGACAAGAAATTTCAAAGGTAAGAAATAAAAACATTTGTTTTCCAGACCAGAAGCCATACCTTCTGTCTTATCTGTTTTAGGCTGTTGGAACAGAATTCCATAGACTAGGTGGCTTATAAACAACAGAAATTTGTTTCTCACTGTTTTAGAGGTTGGGAAACCCACAGTCACGGTTTCCATAGGTTTTGTGTGTGATGAGGGCCTGATTCCTGGTTCTGAGATGAGGTCTTCTTGTTGTGTCCTTACATGATGGAAATAGGGTGAGAGGGCTCCCTGAGGTTTCTGCCTCATGAACTAATCACTTCCCAGAGGCCCAACCTCCTGATAGCATTGCCTTGGTGATTAGGTCTTCAACATATTAATTTCAGGGTGGGGGGCACAGATATTTAGACCATAGTACCATCATTTCATGGCTTCATGACATTTGGCTTTAGGTTGGAATTGAAGGAACTGTAGGAATTAGATTTTGTACTATATACAAAACAGCATGAACAGTTAAACCATTTGAAGCTAGTTAACTGCTAACTACCAAATCCGTATCATAAAAGGCCCTGGAATAATTATTTATACATAAGTGTCTCCCATAATATGTTTTAATCTGATTTTTTAGTTAGTAGTTTAGAAATAGAATTTTGCATTTTGGAACTTGTTTGAACTTCCGTAAAGGCATGTGCATCTTATTTAGATGATCTTTATCATCATTCCTTATTTTGTTTTCTTTTGACTCGATTATTCTTCAGTTGCATTAATGTTATAGTGGTGCTGCTACATAGCTTAGAAATTACTGACTTGGTATTTGTTGTGTTAGACTTAAGATGATATTCTCTGTCTAAATAAAAGCATACATGTGTTTCTATACAAGGTACCTGGCACGAGTTACTGACATTGAAGCTACAGACACCAATAACCCCAATGTGAACTATGGGATCGTGGTGGACTGTGGGAGCAGTGGGTCTCGAATATTTGTCTATTGCTGGCCAAGGCATAATGGCAATCCACGTGATCTGTTGGATATCAGGCAAATGAGGGATAAAAACCGAAAGCCAGTGGTCATGAAGATAAAACCTGGTATGTAAATGAGAATATCTGCCTTGTCACCAGGGTCTGTTCCTTCATTCTCTGTGGTGTCTTCCATATTGTTCCCTTTCTGCACTGCCATCACCCTGCATCATATCTCACACCAGGACCTGATGGGTTTTCCCTTTTCTGTCCATTTTGCATAGGGTGACTAACATCTTGATAAAACATCCAAAAAAAATGTCTTTTTGTCTCCTATAGCATTTAAAATAGTGCCTTACTCATGGTGTCTGCTCAGATGTTTGCTAGTTGGCATTAACTATGGAGAGTTCTTTTCCTATTTAGTAGCCATTGGTCTCTATCCTTAATGACAAGAAAATTTCAGATAACTCATGAAAATCTATAATATATTGGAATATATTTGTCATTTTTAAAAATTGCTGGCAAAACATATTTCTAGTTATCTAGATTATTTGATAAGTGTGACCATAGAACTTAGAGCTAATAATTATGTATAGTTTTTAAAGATATAATTTCTAAACCAGTATGACATGTAAAAGTTTAGATTTGGCTTCCTTATTAGGTAATTTACATCAGTGATGCTGTTTTTTCTGTATCATCACCATATCCATGGGCAGCAGCTTCTGTCAGGCACATTAAGAATGGGAGATACTGGGAGTGCCTTGAAACAAGTTTTTTATGTCTTGATAGTTGATCATCACTGATTTCAAACAGCGAACCACAGATCTTAATAGAGATGCAGCACTTTTATTTCTCTTACTAATGTATTACATGGTAAAATATCAAATGCAAACAATCCAAGAAATTTATCTTGTAAATTATTAGAGAATATTGATAAATAATAATATAGCTTATCCCTATTTCAGAAATAAAATTTTAAAGTATATTAAGTTTAACCTGAGAAAATGCACGTCCTCATAGAAGAGTCCCCAACCATGCAGAATGGTGACCCCTTGAGTCCTCATTCTTCATGGAATAATTCCGACCCCACCTCCTCCTTCAGGCAGCCTTCAACACGTTGATTATCCTTTGATGTGTGGCCAGCTGGGAACTAGCATATTAATCAGAAAATCTAAAGTCTCTACCTCACTTTTCAGGATAAAGAGAGAGAACCTAGTCTGCGTCTATATACCAGCATTATTTAATCAGAGTACATTTCCATGAACAAAGACTAATTTTTCTTGAAGTTTTAGTGACTGTCTTTTAAGTTTTAGTTTTATGCATTTCTACCCCTTAAATTTTCATGTATCCCTAATCTAGAAACATTTTCAGAGTTAAAGTAATACTAATCAAATAAAAAGTTTATGAGAAATCTAATAGAATAAAGCATTTTGCATTTCATCTAGCTTCACGTACCAGGTCCCATCAGTGACTAAACAGGTCTCATGGAATAAGAGGAAAACTTCCATGCATTGGAGTTGTCCTTTTAGAAGAAAAAGTCATCCTGGAGTATATACTAGAATCTGATTAAAATCAGACAACAGGGGTCCATCTTGCACTATACAAAGTGTATGAAATGAAAATCAAAATACCCTTTTATAGCACTACTCTGTCCTGACGCATGGACGTCCATTGCAGCAAGGCTCTAGAAATTTCCTTAATAGATTCTGGCTAGTTTAGGGCTTCGAGTGCGTTGAAATTGTTTGTGGAGTCAAACGACTTATAGTTTAGTCCATTTTTTGCTAATTCCTGTGATAAATCACTTAATCTTTCTGGGTTTGTAATTTTCTAATGTGTGAAATAAGGAATTTTTAGATTTCTAAAGGCCCCCTCATTTTTCATATTGTAGGCAAAATAACACCTAGAAATATTTATGTACTCAGTTAGCAAATATATGATGGGCACCTGCTATTTGCTAGGCACTGTGTTAGGTGCTGGGAATATAAGTTTGAACAGACACATTTTGTGCCCTTGAAGTTTTCAGTTGTAATGAGACAGTCAAGTAAATCGCCAGTTTTGATACAGTGTAATGAATGTACATCTAGAAAAAGGAAGTAAGCATGGAATTTAACGAGAGTTGTCTTCCGGGTTCTGTTAGGGTGACTTCCATGGAGGCTGGAGCCAAGTGGGTGTGCAGGACTTAGCCAGGTGAAAAGGGGTAGGGAGGTGGATGGAGAAGACTCTTCCTGGTGGTGGAGGAGTAAGGCTCTAAGGCCACAGTAAGGTGCATTATGGAAATGTTAGTTCATTGTAGCTGAAGGCAGTGTAAGGAACGTGGGAAGAGATAGGGTAGGTGAGTTATGCAGAGCCGGGTGTGCTGTTCTAGAGCTAAGCCTTATCTGGAGGATACTGAGCCACAAAAGAATTGGAGGCCTGAAGAGGCATCCTTCAGGTGGGGAATGACAGGAAGATGATCAGGATCAGAGGGTGGGATGTGTTGTGGCAGGATGGCAGAAAGTGTGTCCAAAGGGATGAGGAGGAATGTCATGGGAGAGGAACCGGGGAGAGGCGATCTATGAAACCCAGCTTGCGTGTTGGGATGAGGGAGAGGGAATTCATCTGAGACCCTAGCTTGGACCACTGGGTGCCCATTGCTGATGGCCTCTGAGGGAGGTAACCAGGAGTGAGAGCAGGTTTGTAGTGAAAGTTGGGTTCAGATTTTGCCATGATGCGTTGGGGGTGGCTGTGAGGGCAAGCAAGGGTAGTGTCCAGTGGACAGTTATGCCAGCTTACCTGGAAGCTAATGAGCACTGCATGGCCGGTAGCACAGTTCGGAGTTCAGGGCATGCTGATGGTGATAGCAGCCTCAGGAGGGACTCAGCTCACCTGAGGAGAGGGGGAGCACATGTCTTGAGGGCAGGCAAGAGTCCATTTGCATGGCAGTGACACACAGCAGATGCTCAGTCAGGTCTGTGGGCTTTGATGAAGGAGAAAAGGACATAACAGTGAATATTCAGTGTTACCAGCATTTAAGTAAGGTCTGCAGAAGAAGCTGCTAGAGGGATAGGAAAAACTAAGAGAGTGTAATGTGTGCCTGATTTCCCTAAAATTAGCCACACTGAAGAAACATCACGTGTTATAGCTAAAATATCTGCTGCTTAACTACAGTATCCTGTTTCTGTAGGCATTTCAGAATTTGCTACCTCTCCAGAGAAAGTCAGTGATTACATTTCTCCACTTTTGAGCTTTGCTGCAGAGCACGTGCCACGGGCAAAACACAAAGAGACCCCTCTCTACATTCTCTGCACAGCTGGAATGAGAATCCTCCCCGAAAGGTGATCCTCCACGGAAGGGCAAGGCTGAGGGTGGGCCTCTGGAGGGGGAGGGGGGTGTTCTCCTCCCCAGTCCTCCTCCCTCCCCCGCTCCTCTCTGTCATCATCATCATCAAAAGGAAGACATTCAGAATTATTTCTTCAAATCTGGAATAGTACCGGAACTATTCCTTTAGCCAGAATCCACCAAATATCTATTAATTGACTTACGACGATAAATAGTCAACTATAAAATTGTCATTTTTAAAAACGTCATCTATTTTATGTAGTTAAGGAATGCTTGCGGTTGAAGTTTTACATCTAGAAATCCCATAATTCACACAACTTGTTCATTTTGAAAATGCATTCCTAATATAATCTTTCCAACGAATTTCTTTGTTTTGGAACTTGTTGGATACAGGATATACCAGAGCCATAGTTTGTTTTTTTCTTTTGTAACCAGAAGATTTCAAGCTGTACTCTTTTGATGTGTAAATGTTTTGTTGCCTTGTAGCCAGCAGAAAGCCATTCTGGAAGACCTTCTGACCGATATCCCTGTGCACTTTGACTTTCTTTTTTCTGACTCTCATGCAGAAGTCATTTCTGGGAAACAAGAAGGTTGGTATATTGTCTTCAGTTTAAAATTTGGGAAGCTATTCCTTCAAATCCTCCCCACTTTGACCACTGTACACTTTGTTATACTCCTATTATCTTAACATTTGGGAAATAATGGCCTGGAAATAGTATAATTTTTAAATGACTGAATCCGTTTCTTACATGATTGGTCCTTGTTGCCCAAACATGAAGCCATTGAAAAACAACCGTTTGTCTTCACCACATGTAGGGACGTAGCTTGATACAAACTCGCTTTTATAGAAAAGGCTTGTGTGCCTTGCCTATGTTGTGTGGCTTCCTGGGACTTTGATCATTACTGAGCGGTTAGAGCTTCTTCTCGACTTTGATACACCAAGAAATATCAAATATTTGTTCTGTTTTCAAAGAAATGATTCTACTTGAGAATGAAATGTCAAGTCAGTGGAATTATTTGGGGAATAGCTTGCTAGAAATGTATACCAAAAAGTATTTCAAAAGTCATGTCATTTCAGCATTAATACTTCCTATGTGGAAGACCCTGTAGAGAATACAAAAATGGGGTGAAGTTTACACATTGCCATTCAGCTGCTTACAGACAAATGAGGTCCACAATTAGCTGTTCTACAAGGGTTTTAGGTACCAGGAAAAAAAATGAGGAAAAAATATCACAGGAGTTTGAAAGAGGGAGGCATTTTGTTTTTCCCCTAAGTAGGGCCATGATGGAGAAAGTGACACTTGAACTGCGCCTCAAGGGAGGGGATAGTTTTACATAAAACATGCCAGAGCATGGGAAGGGTGAGGCCCTGAGGGAGCATAGGAAGCACATGCCAGACAGAAGAAAGGACTGGACTCAGTACAGGTTGGAAAGAATTCACTGTGGACAGAGGAACACAGATGTTTTGGTTTGACTGGATGCTGGCCCTTCTGGAAGGAGTGGTGGTAATGTTAGTGGTTGGATGGCTCTTGAATTGTCAGTTCAGGAATTTGGACTTCTTTCTGTAGATCAATCCAATAGCAGAGGCTAGAGCAGGTTGCAACAGAGGAGTAGGGCGGGGATGGATTAGATGGGCTATCCAACCCCAATGGTTCAGATCAGGGTGACAATGAAAACCACGTGTAGGGAATGTGAAAATAGAATCAGACTTGGCAGCTGAATGAATGGAGGGATAAAGGAAAGAGTAGAAGATACCTTGAATTTTTTTTTTTTTGAGATGGTGTCTCACTCTGTTGCCAGGCTAGAGTGCAGAGGCATGATCTCGGCTCACTGCAACCTCCGCCTCCTGAGTTCAAATGATTTTCCTGCCTCAGCCTCCTGAGTAGCTGGTTCTACAGGTGCACACCAACACGCCCAGCTAATTTTCATATTTTTAGTAGAGATGGGGTTTCACCATGTTGGCCAGGACGGTTTTGATCTCTTGACCTTGTGATCTGCCCACCTCAGCCTCCCAAAGTGCTGGAATTACAGGCGTGAGCCACTGCATCCTGCTGATACTTGAATTTTTAAAACCTTGAATTTTTAAAAGCTTGGACTTGACAGGTTTAACATCATAAAAGTTAAAACTCCAGTATTTTGAAACAACGACTAAATTTCAAAAGAAAACTAGCACCTAGGGTATTGTATTTTCAACCTATGTAGATGGTATAAAACTAAAATATTAAAGTTGAGAGATCTTGGAAAGCTTTTTGGAGTAATAAAACATCAGTAGCAAGGTGTTATTTCAGATGATTTTACAGGTTGTCAGGGAGTGAAGTAAATGAGACATTTGTACAGACTGTGCTGGTAGGAGTTACACAAAATGTTTTAAAACTATTTTTCTTCTCTCCACCCTGTAAAATGTCCATAGGTGTGTATGCTTGGATTGGCATTAATTTTGTCCTTGGACGGTTTGAGCATATTGAAGATGGTAAGTATCATATTTCCAATGAATGTGTCTAGTTGGAAATCAGTGCTTTTCTGTTTAATCCATAGGCTGAAAAAAGAGCTAAGCTTTGTGACACTTCTAAGTGTGTAGGAGTAGAATGAGAGGAGCTGCAGTTGAACACAATTCAACTTGATTTTAGTTGAGAGGATAGACTGGGTTTGCCTGAATGCGCTTGAAATAGACTGTGAAAAGAAGGTGACTCTAAAGAAGAACACCGTTCTCTGGATTAGTTCTGTTCCAGTGAACACGTTCTGTTCTTTCCAGATGATGAGGCAGTTGTGGAAGTTAACATTCCTGGAAGTGAAAGCAGCGAAGCCATTGTCCGTAAAAGGACAGCGGGCATTCTCGACATGGGTGGCGTATCGACTCAGATAGCGTACGAAGTCCCCAAAACTGTAAGCTTTGCGTCCTCACAGCAGGTCATTATCTGTACAAATTTCCTTCTGTTTGGTTTGGTTTTCATTTAACATGTGTCCATCGTTCTTGTTTTGTTTTCTGAGTCTGAACACATCTTTACTGTGCTTGCTGAGGTGCCGCCTCTCAACCCGGGAGAAAGCAGACAGGAGGAGCAAGGCAGACCTCAGCTGAGCCGCTTGTGTGTGTTCATTGAAATCAGCTGGTTTGTTTTCTGACCGTAGAGTTTTTCTTTGATATATACACAGTCACGTGCTTGAGTTTCTGTTTATATTTTCTCTTCTATCATATCTTTTCTCAACAGGTTTTATAACATGGAACATAATAACATCTGATTTCTTAAGTTAGAATTGGGGGAAATGCTTTTTTTTTAATGGCTCAGACTTTGAGCATCCTTGGGGAGGATTGAGGTTTGTATCCACTGCTTCTGCATCTTTCAACTGGGATTTACTCCAACTGTTCTCCACCGTGTTCTGTGCCCTCTGAGTCGCTGCCTGGGCGACCTTGTCTAGAGAACCCTGGCACGGTTTCCAGATGTATTTCTGAATTGCTACATGTCTTTATTACTCCGTTTGTGTTCAGCTATAAATTAACACCAAAGCCTAGCTTCCTGCATTTTCCCCTGGAAGGTGGGAGGCAGCATAGCATGGAGGGGAGGTTCCCAGTGAGACCTTGGAGCTGGTCAGGCCTGGGTTTCTTCATCCTTCTCCTCCTCACTAGTTGTAGGACCTTATGCAAGTCAGGTATCTTCTTTGAGCTATTTTCTTCATCTGTAAACATGAATGAAAGTACCTACACCGTGGAGTTAGTAGAATGTTTAAATGAGATAATGCATCCATTATATCTAATGCACTGCCAGGCAGCTGGTATGTGCTCAATAAATGTTACTGACATCTTTATTAAGCTCCTTGGAAAAATGCTTTGTAAATTCAAACAATTTTTGTTTCCTATCTCCCATTTTAGACTTGCCTCTAGAGACTGTTACTCACTTTGTTAAAAAATCATGTTTTTCCCCCTCAATATAAAGTAAAAGATACATAGAATGTTTGGAAAAAATACTGAAAAATCAAGATTAAATATTTCCCATGGATTTATCATCTAAAAAAGCCATCGTTAGCCTTTTGGTCAATTTCTTTTCATTTTTTTTTCTACTCATAGTTTTAAAGAATATGGTTATAATCTTAGTTTCTATGATTTTTTTCCTTTATTTAACACTGCATGAGCATGTTTCTCCATAAGGTATTGATTACTGTAATTAACCTTCCTTGCTGTTACATACTTAGATGACATCTAGTTTTTTCTATCATAGAATGACAAAGGATGTCTTTGCATATAGAAACATATCCATGTTTAGGTTTATTTTCACAGCATAGCATTCCGTAAATAAATTACAGATTCCATAAATAAATTACATCAGAGGGTATGAACTATTTCGCTGACTTCCTCTTTCAAAAAGTCCTAACAGTATCACAAATTTGCAGCCCATATGAAATTTCCTAAATCAGAATTGTCATATTAAATTATGAAGGATGCTTAGAAGGGTCCTTGGGAAGTGCAGAAGCAGACATTTTGTCCCTCTTAGATGAGACTGTTTTTAGCCCCTTCTTTTTAGTAGGAGGTTAAAGTAGTTTAAACTATTAAAGTTTGTTATCCTTATGTCTGCAGGAGGAAGTAGCTAAAAACTTATTAGCTGAATTTAACTTGGGATGTGATGTCCACCAGACTGAGCATGTCTATCGAGTCTATGTGGCCACGTTTCTTGGGTTTGGTGGCAATGCTGCTCGACAGAGGTACGAAGACAGAATATTTGCCAACACCATTCAAAAGAACAGGTAAAGCACCTTTCACTACTCGGCAGTCACTTGGAAACCTAGGTCTCTCCTCATGAAAAACAGACCCAGGCAAACCAGGAAGAATTCAGTTAGCAAAAGTATGTTGCACTGTTAGCTTTTTATTCCCCCACTGGCTGAGCAGGGAGAAGAAATGAAAGCCCATCAGGGTCCTGCCTTCGGCCTTCTGTCCCACCATGCCCTAAAGGAGGTGCGTGCATGCTCTCTCTCGCTCTCACCTGCATCTCAACTGATGGATTAGAAATTTCACCATCAGGCTATAGAATAGTGTAGAGCCCTAGGTGATGCTACTCATGATTCAGAGTCCTTGGGAAACCCAGGATCTGGAGCACAGCTGGTGTCCTGGAGGCCTCAGGCAGTGTGTTCTCTTGTTGTTGCTGAGGAGATTGAAATTTATGATGTTCTGGAGACTATGCATGAACCAGCCTGTGCAGCTAGTTAGTGGGTAAGAACCATTGTGAAGGGAATTATTCAAGAGAAATAAATTATCTAGAAGAGTCAGAGTTAGTGGCTTTTAAATTTAGCAATAAAACTTTAAAAAATGAGTGTATGTAGAATTGTGGTATAGAAAATACATAAAACAGCACTCTATTGGTTTAAATTGACTTTATAAGTATATAGCAGTTATTTATTTGAAATTCGTCCATAAGAACAGAAAAGCTATTTAGATGAATAAAAAATCTGAATCTGCGGTTAAGAAAGATATCCTATTTATTACTGTGTTTTATTTGTTTATTTTGATGAAACAGTTTTGAGGAGAAAAAATCCTAATTCATAGAGCTAAGAGATTGTATACTTCCTTGATTAATGTAATCTTAATAAAGCTGTGAAGGCCTGAACCTTAAAAAAGACCAAGTTGGACCTATTCGGTACCACATTTACCACGAAGTCATGTATATAAATAGGAAAAGCAATGAAAACCTTTTCCTATATCTCTTCCAAAAGTTAACTGAATAGTGTTAATTATGAGATTGGTAGCCCCATGGTTTTGTATTTTTAATTGGTATTTAGCATATTTTGATATAATCATTTTTATAGTAGTCTTAAACTGGAAATATTTTGTAAACAACACTTGAATCATTTTTGCAGATTTGGTGAACACCTTATTCTGAAACCTTAATTTTTACTCATTACTTTTAATGTCAGAAAGCTTTATATAATGGACCGTTTAGTGGTACTCCTTAATTTAGGTATAAGACAACTAAAAGTAATAGCATGAAATATATGTCTGACTACTCTTGGAGTTTTTTTGGTTGTTGTTTTTTTTTTTAAGACGGCGTTTCACTGTTGTTGCCCAGGCTAGAGTGTAATGGCACAATTTCAGCTCACTGCAACCTCTGCTTCCTGGGTGCAAGCGATTCTCCTGCTTCAGCCTCTCAAGTAGCTGGGATTACAGGCATGTGCCACCACACCTGGCAGATTTTTGTATTTTTAGTAGAATCAGGGTTTCTCCATGTTGGTCAGGCTGGTCTCGAGCTCCCAACCTCAGGTGATCTGCCCACCTCGGCTTCCCAAAATGCTGGGATTAAAGCTGTGAGCCACCGCGCCTGGACAGACTTTTATAATAATTGCAAATGTTTTGTATGTCATGAACTGAGCCTCGAAGTACACATTTATCTTTTTGCCATTTGTAGTGGTGATTAACTTTTTTAAATTAAGTGAACATTTTTATGGCAAAAACCTTAATTTATTACATTCAGCTGCATGATGAGTAGG
This sequence comes from Cacajao melanocephalus, assembly GCA_963573385.1. Lineage (NCBI taxonomy): Eukaryota > Metazoa > Chordata > Mammalia > Primates > Pitheciidae > Cacajao > Cacajao melanocephalus. Next base: position 28,983 of record CAUYLG010033457.1, on the reverse strand, counting down.
CCTGATCTGAGGAATACACAACTTGTCACTTAAGTGAAAAGTGAAAACCTGACTGTCAGACCATGCTTAACTCTAACAGCGAAACACCTGTGAGGCACCTGTGATTTCATAGCATCCAACACCAGCATCACTTCAGATTTTGTGAGCTCTTCTCTGTTTCTTGTTGCATAAAGGTGTGCACACACAATAGAATGACATGTTTATTCCCAGAAATTTCATTAGCAAGTAATAAGCCTAGTGCCTTTCAGTTAACAAAGCTAACGTTTATTTTCCACAGGGCTTCTCAGAGCCTATCTATCATACAATGGAAACTGCTGTCTGCTGCAGCTGGAACCCATAGTTGATGAAGAAAAAAGAAACAGAATCGTAAAAATAGACTCAGGCCTTAAACATTCTGTCTTAAATTTTGAATTCATTTGCTGATCCTGTGCTCTGAACCCCGAAGTCTGTTTTTAAACTCCATCTTTTCTCCGGCATGCACTGCACTCCTCATGGAGATACCAGTTTGTCTTTGTTTAAATAATACTGAGGACTTAAAGACATTTGCGAAGCAATTTGATACCATATCCTTCTAGACTTTTAGTAATTTTTCCCGGTTTTAAAAATCTTGCCCATACCTAGTTTGACAGTTTTCTAGTAACTTGTCCTTATGTTTTCTAAAGAATCTAACCTGCTTTTCCCAGGACCAGCTCTTTTCACAGTTGCATTCCATCCAACTGTATTAGGTAAAACCACAAGCACTTGTGGCAGAAATGGGGCTGGCAGCAACACAATGGCCTTGTGCCCGGCAGCTGGGAACATCAGGCCATGTTGCCAGGATGGCCGGGTAAGCAGATAGGTTGTTTAACTGGGCTCCGGTAGCCTGTCTGCTGCAGGCAGGTTTGTATCCTGACTCTCCACGAAAGTCTGGAGTGCATGTTTTCCTAACTGATGATCTCGGAACCCTTTTCTGTTCCCACAGACACAGTCAGCACAGTCCTGCGGGTCTCGTGGCCCACAGAGAAACACTGGTTCTCAGCCACCTCTTCAAAAACAGTTTTCTGTAGGACTCACAGTGAAGTTTCTTTTTTTGCCATAGGCTCCTGGGTAAACAGACTGGTCTGACTCCTGATATGCCGTACCTGGACCCCTGCCTACCTTTAGACATTAAAGATGAAATCCAGCAAAATGGACAAACCTTATTCCTACGAGGGACTGGAGACTTTGACCTGTGTCGAGAGACTATCCAGCCTTTCATGAATAAAACAAACGAGACCCAGACTTCCCTCAATGGGATCTACCAGCCTCCAATTCACTTCCCGAACAGTGAATTCTATGGCTTTTCTGAATTCTACTACTGCACCGAGGATGTGTTACGCATGGGGGGAGACTACAATGCTGCTAAATTCACTAAAGCTGCAAAGGTACCCTTGAGAGGCGCCATCTTCTCCGCATGCTTTTGAGAGACCAGTGTGGACAGAGACGGGTTAGGTCCTCCCTTCACACTTGCAGGGAAAACCGGCATATGGAAGGCTGCACTGCAGCATGTTGGGATCCTGTTCCCTTTGGTTGGAGGGAGATTGAACAGTCACAGCAGAAATAAAAAATGTACTGTAAGCTGACTTCTGCCCACCACCCAGTAGCTACCCTGGTCATCAGTTACCTCCAAATTTTATAGTCTCTTATGTCATTGTTCTGCTTTGCTGCATCTGACAATTCTCCTGCTAGCCTTCCCCCTCCCTGACCTGGCAAGACACTCCTGTTCTCATGTTCTCTCTGCCTTCCTGACACCCCTTAAACTTTGGTGATGCCAGACTTCCACTCTTGGCCCCTGACCTTCAGGTTCTTGGTTGGTCTCACCCATGCTCAGGATTTGCCGCTGCCTCTCAAGAAGAGGCTCCAGTCCTGACCCCTGCCTGCTACATTCCACAGCTCCAGACAAACCCACCATTTTCTCTCCATTCTGTTCCTGTTGTTCTGTCTTGGTTAATGGCATCACCAACCATCCAGCCCCCCTCCCTGCAGCCTAGGAGTCATGGACTTCTCCCTCTAACCAGTTCATCCTTTTCTATACACCCCGGTGTAATCAGTCACAGTGTGATGTTTTAGCTCCCAAGTGTTTCTCAAACCCATACAGCCACAGAGCACTGTATGCTGTAATCATGTCAGACAGCTGGCCTCCCTCACCCTCGGCCGTTTCTCTTCTGTGTCCATGTTCATGGCGTTTCTCTTCCTGAAGCACCTGTGCTGAGCCCTTTCCGCAGGCCTAGTGCCTTTCTCTTGTGCTCCCTGTCACACACCCAGGCCCATCTCCCACCTCTCTCAGCAGCGTCTTCATCCTTTAAATAGAAGTCGGATGGTAGCCACCTCAAGGAGTTAGGTATTACATTGAGAAGACGTAGTTACACAATGCTCAATGGAAGTTACTAACATTATTACAAATAACTTCAGGAAAAGTGGGATCTCTTTCCCTTCTGTTAAAGACAAAAACCTTTCGTCATCATCATTTTCTCAGTGGCTTGTACTGTGTCTTCCACAGACAGAGGACTTAGTTTGAAGTAGCTAAAATACTGCTTCACTTTTCCAAAAATTTGTGCCCATACTATATAGTAATGGAGGGAGAAACAAAACAGTTTCTGAGAGGCTGCTTATGGACAGCAAAGTTCTCTTAACAATGCCCTGGGCAGAATGTTTAGGTAAAGCATTGTGTTTGCGAATCAGTAAGTATTCCCTGAGTGTTTGTGTGTCTTGTATTCATTGTATAAGTTAAGCTTGTGTGTTTCCTAATGGGAAGGATATGCTTGTTACAAATATAAATTTGGTGAACCATTTTTAAAATGAGAATTTTAATAAGCCTTTACTAGTGATTTCTTTTGGTGAATTTTTTTTTTAGGATTATTGTGCAACAAAGTGGTCCATTTTGCGGGAACGCTTTGACCGAGGACTGTACGCCTCTCATGCTGACCTCCACAGGCTTAAGTAAGTACTAGAAGGCCACGCCCTAGGTCACTCTTGGAACCTTAATGCAGTGTTGGCACCACTGGCTTGCCATACGCTGGCCTCAGTCTACCTTCTCCTCACTCACTGGTCTTCCCATCTCCTCTGGACCGCTTTCAGACAGGACAAATACTTGTGCCTAGATGTATTCCATATCTCTTTTTTTGGGTCATTTTTACTGTCTCTTCCCGCTGAAATTCCCCTGTTCATACCTTTGCTTGAAGTCCTGCCCAGACGTCCAAGTCCAGCCAGAGGCCATCCCTTTCCAGTCTTCCTCTGTCCCCTCAATCAGACTTTATCCCTTTATCTGAGTCTTTAGAATTCATATTACTCGCTAATGCGTTTATCATGTTCTGCTTTGTTTTTCTGTTGCTTTTTAAAAATCCTCTTTCATTGTAAGTCATGTGCAGACACTGTATCTTATTAGTTATTGTATCTTATCACTTGCTTAGCACAGGGCTTGGCAAAAAATAAACCTCTAATAAATATTTAGAGTCATACAAGATCAGAGCTGAAAAGAACTTTCCTACCCTCTCATTTTATAATAAACTGAGGTACAAAGATTGGAACCTGCTATTCATTCAAGGAGTACATGGTGAAATGCCTGAGGGAAAAGAAATCTGTCTCAGGAATATCTGACATTATGCTGAGACTAGGTTCATGCACTAATTGATTTTGACAGGTGAACTGCTCCGTGTTGTGGAACCAGGGATGTGAAACGCAGGCAGTTGGTTTGGGACACCTGGCCTGAGGAAGCCCCTGCCCCACCCCACGGCTGTCCACAGAGGGAAGGTCTGTGTGTGTGTGGTGTCATCTTGGCAGAGCCAGTCAGCCTCACTGGCCTTTATGCTTGCCGTCTGTAGGTATCAGTGCTTCAAGTCCGCGTGGATGTTTGAGGTGTTCCATCGGGGCTTTTCGTTTCCTGTCAACTATAAAAACCTAAAGACTGCCTTGCAAGTTTATGACAAGGAGGTTCAGTGGACCCTTGGGGCCATCCTCTACAGGACACGCTTTCTACCATTAAGGTAGGGCTGTGAATTTGGTAACAAGAACCAAAAAAGATGCTTTTCTGCAATTGCAGCGCTTCATGGCAGCTGTGGCTTGTAGCTTTTTAGGGTGTTGCTGTTAGAGCCAGCCATGGCAGAATTATGGGGACAGTGATGCTTGCTTTTGGTCTTCCCCCGCTCCCCACAAGGGCTTCCTCCCTTCCCACCCTACCATCCCATAATACATGGCACTCCAGTGCTACTGCCCCATGTTTGGTTATTCTCAACTGTCTGTTCCCCAAGCCTTGCAAAAGGGTCAGTTCTGGGGTTCTTGACCTTTATGACTGAGCTCTCTTCTCAAAATACTGTTTTTAAATGCGTGCATAAATATATAGGATTATAGAAGAAACCATCATATTGAAATAGTATTCATTAAAATATTACAAAAAACAGGGCCGGGCGCAATGGCTCACACCTGGAATCCCAGCATTTTGGGAAGCTGAGGCGAGCAAATCACAAGGTTAGGAGTTCGAGACCATCCTGGCTAACACAGTGAAACCCCATCTCTATTAAAAATACAAAAATGAGCCAGGTGTGGTGGCACGTGCCTGAAATCCCAGCTACTCATAATGCTGAGGCTGGAGAATTGCTTGAACCTGGGAGGCGGAGGTTGCAATGAGCCAAGATCATGCCACTGCACTACAGCCTAGGTGACAGGGCAAGACTCCATCTTGGGGAAAAAAAAATTCACAGAAAATAAGTTTGTGATACAGTAATATGTGTTCATCTTTATTAACACATTAAATAACAGGATCTGGCAGCAGAATTAGTATTTTCTGTAATTTCAGTGTAGTGATGAACATCAGTGATATTTTGAGGCATTGATGATACTATAATGTGATGTGAAAGATCTGTGATTTTCATTAGTAACAAAGTTGCTGGTGCTGCCAACTCTAATAATAGTTTTGTCTGCATTCATGGTCAGAGAAATGCTAAACTTCAGTCAGCACTTGGGTATAACAAAGATGTGCATTTTCCCCACTCACGTTTGTAGATCTGCAGTCAGCTGACCTGTGTTAAGAACCCGGGTTACCTGATAGATGAGATATTCACTCCCCACCCCCCATTTCATTGAGCATTTCTCAGTAATACTTTAGGCCGGGTTAACTGCAAAAATGGTGAGTCGTGGGTGTTACTGATCACAAGCATGCAATTTGATTCCACGTTGACTTCTGTGTGTCAGCGAAACCCTTACGGCTCTTCTAAATTCCTCTGATTTTAGTTACCCAAATTATAATGACTTCAGAGTATACTTCCATGTGTTATCTCATTGATACTTGGAAGTCCCCTGCGTTGGGCTGTTCTGTTCATTTAGAGGTCGGGTTGCAGTTCCTGTGTGCAGCCCTGGGGCCTGGGCCCTGCCATCCCCCCTGTGTGCCGTTTCCACCCCTTCCCTTGCTTACTGTCCTGTTTGTTGTTTGGTGTTCACCTGGGCAGAGACATCCAGCAGGAGGCCTTCCGGGCCAGTCACACCCACTGGCGGGGCGTCTCCTTTGTCTACAACCACTACCTGTTCTCCGGCTGCTTCCTGGTGGTGCTGCTGGCCATCCTGCTGTACCTGCTGCGGCTGAGGCGCATCCACCGGCGCACTCTCCGGAGCAGCTCGGCCGCCACCCTCTGGATGGAGGAGGGCCTTCCCACCCAGAACCCCGCTGGGACCTTGTGATCCGGCTCACAGCTCCACGAAGACAGGAAAGGAAAAGCCATTTTTGCCTCAGGGTTTCTCCTCTTTCTTTTCCTGTGGTTTTGTTTTTTTCTTTCCCTTTTTTGTTCCTCTAAACAAAAACAAAATCCATTGTTCGTAAGCCCTGCTGTCTAGAAGTACTGTGTTTAGCCATTTTAGGTAAAGCTTTAAATTGAGGAGTGGGGAAGAGGGAAATTCACTTGATTTTTGCTGCATAGGATATCTGCCAAAAATAAATGAGATTTCTGGGGTTTCTTTAAGGAATGTTAAATTTAAACAAATGCATTTTGATACCGGAGGGACATGGAAGGACACATTCTCTCAGTGGAGAGGGGGCTGAACAGTGATGCTTTTATAGAACCAAAAAACTTACTGCCTGAAATGAGAATCCTTTTTTCTCTCTAGCTTGAAAGCTCTAACCTGAAGAGGGTGATGTTTATTTTTTATTTATTGTTCAGGTCTGTTACTGTATATGTTTTCTTTGCAGAGTTAAATTTTTTAAACCATTTGCATCCATACAGAGACGTACAGGCACCAGGAGGTAACCGTTTATAAAAGTGAGAGTGAACTGTCGACTAGAGCCTTGTGTGAGTGTGTGAAAAATCGCAGGGAACCAGAGTGAGGGGCGGCAGCCCTGGTCTCTAAAAACGCACTTCAGAATTTACTGGTTCATTTTATTTAGAAGAGTCCTCGTTACTGTTATCTTTTCCTGACCACAGGTAATTTCTCTCCTTATTCCATATTTCAGTGGCATTAGAACACTTTGGTTTTGAAAGAATTGGAAAACTCCTGAAGTTTCACCAGTTTCGGTTTTATTAGAACTAGAGCACATGCTCACTTCTTGTTCTTCAGTAGTTCTCAGTAGTGCTTTTGCTGAATTGTGCCTCAGTTTCTTCCAGCTTCCAATTGGTGTTTCCCCCACCCCCTTAGTTAAAAGTCATCTCAGCTTCTAATTGTACTGGGAGAACCCGTGCATAGCCTGCCGAGTGTTCTTCCTTACGCTGTGGCCGAGGCTATTGTTGGCAGTGCCACCATAAATCCAGAAGGGAAGAGTCTGCATCCAACACAGGAAGTCAATTCACATTTTGAAGGAAACAAATTTGACATTTTAAGCCAAAATCTAAAAAGGACAACTGGATTGGCATATGTGAGATTTGTTGTTTTTTGCCTATTTATTTAGTTTAGAAGTTTGGAGAATTCTTGTACAGTTGTTTTAGGTGCAGTTTGTTTTGTGCAAGTGTCTGTATGTGCTGTTCCGTAACTCCAGAACAGTTAAATTCATGTAGTTGGTAGCAGATTAGTACCCAGAACGGGGGTTGTTGCTATATCGGATAACTGAGGATATGGAAGTGGCTTTGGAACCAGGTACTGGGCAGAGGCTAGAAGAGCTTGAAGGAACAGGAGAGAAAAGGCCTGTATTGCCACCAACTGAGCACTAGAGGCAGTTCTGCTGAGGGGTCAGAAGAAAAGACTAAGGAAATTCTGTTACAGGGTGGCTCAGACTGCCCCAGGTACGGCTTAACTTGCCTCTCTGGAAGATAAAATGCATCTAACTAATCCTTGAGGCAAGAGCTGTGGGGGCATGGCTCCCTCCACTTAGATTTCAAAGCATGTTCAAGCAGCCTGGGAACCCAGGCAGAGTCTTGTCACAGGGGCAGAGGCTGGAGCTGGTTCATCTCCAGCAGTGCCTTGTGCAGCCGCAGGGTCTTACGGTTGTCCAGGTTATCGGGCTCCTGAGGAGGCTCTGCCTGTCTGGATTTGCCTGCATCGTATTTGTGCTTCATGGTCGAAGTTGTTAGGAAAGGGGGCGGGCTTCTGGCTACCTAGTGAGTTGGTCTTGGCCACCTGCCTGCAACTCTTCCTAGAGGAGCCATGGGTCATTGGTGGAGGCTTCAGGGAGCTAGGGACAGAGAGCCACTGGGGATCAGCAGCAGAGATAAAAGGAAGGAAAGAAAGGGGCCACAAAGGGGTGAAGTGGGCAGACGGGTACCCAAGGGAGTTAGGAGACTCCCGCCTTCCAGCTCTGGGCATAAAAGAGTTAGTCACATACCTGATGGTCCTGAAACAAGGGCTGAGAAAACCTCACTCCTCTAGCTGAGAGACAGTAGTGGATTTGCCATTTTTAAACAGTTATTTAAGAAAAAAAGGTGACAGATATGCAACAGACACACTATATGTGGCCTGTAAAGCCTAGAATGTTTACGAAAATATTTACAGGAAAAGTGTGCTGCTCCTTGTGAGAACAGTGCAGTTCAGAAAAGGATGTAGACAGCAGCATCCTCTTTAGTCAGGAACGCAGTTTCCATTCGTACGCACAAAAAGATGGACAGAGAAGTGACCGAACTTCAATCTTAAAGTATTTGTTTATGCATCAGAATTTCACATCATCTTTTTCATTCTAGATTATTTTCAAGATGAGTTTTCAAACCAAGAAACCTGCCCCTCACCCAAAATTTTTTAAAAAGAGACCACTCAAGGCAGTTCATTATGCTATGCTGAGATGTCTGCAGTCACAGCAAATCACCTTCCATAGAAGGTCTCAGGGAGGTGAAGACACCCAGTGCTTTCTCTAAGATACGGGGTGGGTGAGAGACGAGCCAGGGAGGAGCTTAATTCAAGAGAAGAATTCATATCAAGAGCTGGCCCGAGAAGGCAGTAAACTCTTTGTACTTGTGATAGAAAGCAGAAGAGAGGCTGGGCGCGGTGGCTGATGCCTGTAATCCCACCACTCTGGGAGGCTGAGGTGGGTGGATCACCTGAGGTTGGGAGTTCGAGACCAGCCTGACCAATATGGAGAAACCCCATCTCTACTAAAAATACAAAATTAGGCGTCATGGCGCATGCCTGTAATCCCAGCTACTTGGGAGGCTGAGGCAGGAGAATCACTTGAACCTGGGAGGTGGAGGTTGTGGTGAGCCAAGATCACACGATTACACTCCAGCCTGGGCAACAAGAGTGAAACTCCCTCTCTAACAAAAAATAAAAATAAAAGCAGAAGAAACTGGACTAGGAACTTGCCCAAAGCTTTGCCAAAGAAAAGCATTGTGTTTGATCTTGGTAGAAACACGCTAGCAGTAAATGCTTATGTTCCATGGCCATATCATGGGCTTCTCATTTGTAAACCTCCAGGGGACGTTCTCAGAGATTCCGCAGTCCCTCTGGGGACATTACAGTAGAAGAGGGACACAGGGACCTGTACCAGTGCTTTTTGCCCATGTTCATCCTAAGCTCTGGCTCTAGGCAGTGCTTTCTGACCTGGGTGGAGTAAAAGCGCTGCTGGTGGCTGAGGCCAGTGACACCGGGGCCCTGCCCAGCCACCCTGAAGGCTGGATAGGCCCCTCTTTTCACCACCAGTTTTACGCACCTGTGCACTCTAGATTAACAAACTCTGGATGAACACATACTTACATTTTAAACTGAGGCCTACACAGAGTAGTTTTCCTTACAAGGAGCATGTATCACTTAGCAAGAAACTAAAAATGGCAAATGAGTTTTCCACACTTTAAGAAAACAATCAGCTTTAGAATTCTGTGCGGTCATGTGCAATGCAGCAAAACTACCTTTCAGTGAATTATTTATTTATTTTGGTGTTTTGTTTCTTTTGATACTGAGTTTCCCTTTCAATAATGAATGATGTGACCAACCAAGGAGAATCTTCTGTTCTGTACTAAAATTCTGTTTTACAGTTAGGAATTATAAAAAGCAAGGGAGCATCTTGAAATGTTTTTAAGTGATATCTTCCATCCAAAGTAAGAATAATTCTCTTGGAAGGTCCTTGTTGTGTAATGTCACTTGCTGTATGTGGCAGCCTTAATTAGCACACTTGGGTATTGAAAATCAATAAAATGAAAGTTCATCATCCCGTGGCCCGTAGAATGTGTGGGATGTTTTCTTGTCATCTTTGAATCTTCTGACTCATTAGAAGGATGAGTTAAACTTGAGTCCAAATTCAATGAAATACATTGTCTGAATCTGACGCACCCTCTTTGCATGTGTTGTGTTGGGTGTGCATACAGTGAAGCACAACTGTGTGAGTTATGGAGAGGGAGTCCACATGCTCTGCAGCTCAGAAACCAGATGGTTCACAAGTAGTGACCAATCCACTACTTGTGACGTTAAGCCATTCGCCAACAATAATTGCCACTCTGAGATGACTATTTGTAAGTTCATCATTTTAAGGACCTACTTGTGTATAGAAAAAGAAGTAAAATTAACCAACTCTTATGTATTTCATAGTAACAGCAAATGCTGACTTTATGTTATACCATTTTGCACTTCAATCTAAGCTTAGAGCCTTTGGTTTGTTTCCAGAAAATTATGATTGTCATTATTAATGTTACGTGTTACTGATCTGGAAGATGAAATTAGACACTCAGCATATTTCTTAGCCGTTGGAGAATACGTAGATGTTCTCCTGGAGGAGGAGGTGGGCCTGAGCCATAACCTGAAAATAGATGATAGAGACAGATGGGAAGGGAAGGGGACCAGCTGTTAGGACCAGCCTGAGAGTGTTGGAGAGGAGAGGGAAGCGCAAAACAAAATGAGAGGACAGAGCGAGCAAAGTGAGCTCAAGAGGGTGCTGAAGCCATTGACCGCCAGGAAAACAGGATACGGCATTAAGACAGAACTTAAATAATTTTTGAGGCAGTGCAATAAATATATGGCTTTTTGCCCCAGTATAAATACGTTAAAATGTCTAAGATGGCAAAAGACATCTAAATGAGTATTCCGCTTGGTGGAAGAGAAGTCAGTGCCTATTTCCAACAGCTAACCATGTTAACAGGGCTGAAAAGCCGTGGTTCTGTGTTTTTGCTTTCAGTCTGTTCTCATTAGTCCTGTGAAGTGGCATGCACCCTGTAAGATTTTTTTGAGATCCTGAAACGCTAATGGTTTGCACAGAGGGGTCGTGGTGCTCGCCCTGGGTTGGGAGGAGAGAAATGCAGGTCACTTCTGTTGGAGTCACAGTGTCTTCTTTTGGAAATGTCATAAAAAGACAAAGGACTGCCCTACTAATCCCAGAGCACGCCCTAGCAGAGTGGTGGTCTGCCTGGAGCATCAGTGTCAGGGTGAAAGGCAATCCTGTGAGGGTCTTCCCGGCCCACCTCGTCTGAGAGCCTGGGGCCCTCTGATCCCACTTCCTCCTAACAAAAGAAGAGTGTGTCGTTGATGTGTTTTCTTTTGCTTTTAGTCAGACTAGTCCCCCTTCCCCTGTGCTTTCCTGCCTCTTTCTATTAATAGATCCATTAAGGTTGACTGAGACCTGCTGCAGGGACACTAGGGGCACTTTGGCCTTCGATCTTTGCCCTTCACCCTTGACACCATTTGGCAGGTGAACGACATCTGGGCTCCAGACTTCATGGCCACTTAAACGTTTCTGTCAACAGCCTGTGTCTGTTTGGTGGAAGAGGCGCAAACAAGAAAGCTAGGCCTTCAGAAACTCAGGATTTCTGCCGTGAGTAAAGGACTGAAAGCTCCTCACTGAACACAATGGTGACAGGCACAAAAGACAGGCTTCTTGTTTAAGTATGTAAACTCAAAAGACGGAGGTAAAAGGAGTGTTTTTCCTCCAGTTCAGCCAGTCATCAAACATTTCAGGCATCTCGTGTTTTGTCAAGGGATGGGGATTCCAGTGGCCCCTGTTTGACTGGAAGGGGAAAAGCTGGTCTGTGGCAAGGTCATCAGAACACAAAGGAGCAGCTTTAGAATCCTAATATGGGTCTTTCATTGTGTTGTTTCTAAAATGTCCCGTGCAGGCTGTTCTTGCTGTTCTCTCAGGCTTCTCATTGGGAGTGTGAATACCACCTTTCATCCTTTTGCGCCTTCATGAGAATCAAGAGTTTGAAGTGTTCAGTTCTGAAAATATCAATCATCTTATGCTTGTCTATGATTACATAAGAGTTAAATGCCAAGGACCAGACTTAGCACTTCCTTCTCCTAAGGTTGCTGCTTCTCCACCTGGCCCAAGCTTTAATACCCAGATTTTAGACTCAAAATACTTAAACATTTAGCGGGCTCTCCTCAGCCTTGTAAAGCTCTTTGATGCTGGTCATGGCAGCACAGGAGAATTTTCCGGAAGTTCCTGGCTGTTTCCCATAACGTTCAAATTGCACTCTAAAATCCTCTCCCACCTCCTGTGGCCGTTGTCCATCAGTGTATCTATTTCCTCCCTAAATGTCCTTGAACATGGACCGTGACAGGTCCTGCGTTTACTTTCTGTGTGTCTACATTTATAAGCCAATAAAGAAGACACCGTGTAGTACACAGTATTTCATAAATATTTGTAAACTAATCAAAATCTGGTTTCTTTCCCAAATCACCTCTTTAGGTTTCTAGAATTTGTGAAACAAATCTTTTAAAAATCTTTTATTCTCGACCTTTGCTGTTCTTTCCAGATGTGCAGAGTTTTGTGTGGTTTTAAAACCATATGCAATGTGCCGTGCAGGGCGGGATGGATCCCAGGCCTCTGAGTCTCAATCCTCCATTCATTTCTTCCCTCCACCAGAGTTTGTTAAGGGAGGGTTGCATCTTAAAGCTGTATTTAGAAAAACTTCGGAAAACCAAATTTACCTCAAGTAGTTTCCCTTCTTCGTAACCTGTTCAGGCTTGACAGAAAGGAAGAAGAACTCCCAGAATTAGGTAGTAATAATAGAGGCAAAGGAAGATTGATATTTTCTGAAGCCCTGCTTACAGAAAATAGTTCCTGCATATTTATTTTATTCTAAGCATAGCTTCAGATTGTTTTTCATTCTAAGTTGTCCTTAAAAGTCACTTTTTAAACCTCAAAAGAAGCACCAAATGTAAGGGGGAAAGGATGGATTTGACTACATCTAAAGTAAAGCTTTCTGTTCAACAGGCGTCATCATCCGAGCTAACAGATGGCAGACCAAGAAGGTATTTGCAGTGACTAAAATGGAAAAGGGATTAAAAGGTACAAAGTTTCTTGCAAAACAACAAGAAAAAGGAAATCCAAAAGAAAAAAAAACACCCATGGATATTAATAGGTGATTCACAGCAAGGGAAGCCCAAATGGTGAAAAAGAGGTAAACTAAGAGAGCGAAAGAAATGTGCATGTAAATTAAGAGCCACTACCTTACACCCTTCAGAATTGCCAGACTTCAAGTGGTGGCAGTGATGCAAGGCTCGGACTTGAATATTGCTGGTGGTGGTGCAAACTGCAATGCATACCCCAGCAGGGGGGCTGGCAGCACTTAAAAGCAGCATGTGTGCCCTGTGATTCAGAGAGACACTTGGACGTGGCTCTCTGGAGCGATTTCTACTTGGGTCCATGCATGGACTTAGGGAAGGATGCCTTTGGTAATGATGTTGAGTGACCATGTTGTTGGAGGTGAACAAGGTCTTGGACAAGTCAGAGATGGCAGGTGCGTACCATGGAATACTGTACAGCCATGAGACGCAGAACTAGAGCTATGAACAGCAAAGCAGGTGGCTCGTAAAAATAATGTTGAATACTGAAAGCAAGAAATGAGATTGGTTGCATAATGCCATGATGTAAGTGTAGGGCACACGATACGGTATGTCCTGCGGGGATGTGCACATTTTGACTGAAATACATTAAAATGGACGTTATGGGGACACAGATTAGTTATGAAAGGAGGATAAAAGATAAAACTGATCTCCTTGTTTTGGGGTGAACTCACATCTCAGTGAGCCCCCTCAGTTCAGGGCCGGGGAGATGATTGATTATCCCATCCCAATCCAACCCAGGTTGTTTTCAGCACGGCAGCCTGAGAAGGCATGTTTCAGACCTTGAAGCTGTTAGGCAAAAGCCCTCCACTCAGTTCTGTATTTGACTCAGGAAGAGCCGAAGTCTTTATAATGGCCTAGACAGCCCCACACTGTGGCCTCCCACTCCACACCACTCTGACCGCAGTCCTCATTTCTCTCCCCAGCTGACTCTGCTCCAGCCACACTGGCCTCAGGGCCCTCCCAGGACTTTCCATCCTCCTCACCCTGCTCCACTTTCCCCCCACCCATGGTGCTTATGGCCTTAGATCTAGCACACTCTGTGTTCATTACGTTCCATGTAAGGCTCTCCCTACTACCCTACTAGAACATGATCCAGAAGGCAGGGGGCTTCTGTGTCCGTTTTCATGTTGTATCCCCAGGCACAGGATCTAATATGCAATCGACGTTCAATAAATATCTGTGGAATGAATGAACAAGGCAGGATCCTTAAAGCGAGGGGGAATGACCAGGCTGAGAACTAAGGAGAGAGCATGCTAAATCCTATGGTCTGGCCCCAGGGATGGGAGCAGGAAACATGGCACCACCTCCTTGCTTTATTGTAGGGAAAGAAGGTGCTTCTTGTGCAGAACTGTCATCATAACAGAATGATAGCTTATCACACGCCAGGCGCTGTTCTAGCTCTTTGTTAGCTTACATAATCCCTGTATTGGTCCGTTTTCACATCGCTCTCAAGAACTTCCCAAGACTGGGTAATTGATAAAGGAGAGGTTTAACTGACTCACAGATCAGCACGGGTGGGGAGGCCTCAGGAAACTTAGAATCATGGCAGAGGTGAAAACAGGGAAGCAAGACACCTTCACAAGGTGGCAGGAGAGAATGAATGCAGAAGGAACCACCAAACACATAAAACCATCAGGTCTTGAGACAACTCTATCATGAGAACAGCACGGGGCAAACCATGCTCATGATTCAGTTACCCCCACCTGGCCTCTCCTTTGACATGTGGGGATTATAATGCAAGATGAGATTTGGGTGGGGGCACAAAGCCTAACCATGTTAATCCCCAAAACAACAGCATGAGGAGGTGCTTTGATTATCCTCACTTTACAAGTGGAGAAACAGATGTGGGAAGGTCACAAAACCTGCCCAAGGTACACAACTAGCCAGCGGTGGGGCTGGGATTTGAACAAAGGCAGCCTGGCTCCAGTCTGTACTCCAGGGCTGCACTGTCCAGTATGACGGCCACCGGCCACACGAAACAGGCCAATCCAAACAGAGATGAGCTCTAAGTATAAAATATGCACTAGATTTCAAAGACTTCATATAAAAATAAATATCTCAGTTTCTTTACATTAGGTACATGAGACGTGATAATATTTTAGGTATACTGAGTTAAAATGATATTGGATTAACATCACCTGTTTCTACCTTTTTATTTTTTACGTAGTGCAATGGCATGATCTTGGCTCACTGCAACCTCCAACTCCCAAGTTCTCACGTTCTTATGCCTCAGCTTCCTGAGTAGCTGGGATTACAGGCACCTGCCACCATGCCCAGCTAATTTTTGTATTTTTAGTAGAGACAGGGTTTCACCATGTTGGCCAGGCTGGTCTCAAACTCCTGACCTTGTGATCTGCCTGCCTTGGCCTCCCAAAGTGCTGGAATTACAGGCATGAGCCACCGCGCCTGACCTCTTTCTATCTTTTTAGTGTGTACACTAGACAACTCATAAATTGCCTGTGTGGCTCGCGGTATATTTTCTTTAGACAGAGCTGCCCTCCGTCCGTCCTTCTCAAAATGTGGTCCCTGAATCAGCAGCATCAGCATCACTGAAGTCTGACAGAAGTCCTGGATCTCAGACTTGGTCTCAGACCTCTTGAATGAAATTCTTCATTTTGCCAGTTTTCAAGGTCACTCATAATGCATGCTCACATTTGAAAAATGCCGCTCCAGACCAAGTCAGCAATTTTTTTCTCTACAGGGCCAAACAGTAAATATTTTAGCTTTGCAGGCCACATAACTTCTCTCCAAAACTCATCTCACTGCTTCTATAGTATGAAATGAGCCAGAATACGCACGTGAATATGGATTCCACTCATGGGCCGTAGTTTGCCTACCCCTACTCTAGAACTAGCTAATACTAGGGAAGAACGTCCCACCTCCACGGTGCTACCCTTTGCCTTTCATTTCCTTCCAGACCCCTCTTCTGAGTTTCTTATTTCTATTTCCTACCGGATGTTACTTAGCTATCTCAGAGGGGCCGGGCATGGTGGCTCACGCCTGTAATCTTAGCACTTTGGGAGGCTGAGGCAGGCGGATCATCTGAGGGCAGAAGATTTAATTTATAAATTAAATATATAATTTAATGATATATTTTTTAAAATACCTCAGGGGCCTCCAGGGATCCTTTAAGAGAAAACGATTCCAATTCCCAACATGGAAGGTGCATGGAAGAAAGGGCAACTGTGTTCAGAGACTGATGCCGCATTGGACTGAGGATCCTGGGCTGGTTTCCCGGCAACAAAGGGAGGCTGGGGATGGGCCTCTGACTAGACTCAGTGCTGGCTACTGATTCTCCTTGGGTTGCTCCTCTCTTAATAATCACACCTGATAATGATGGAACAATTTTCTCTTGTTAGGACACATTCACATTTATTTGGCTTCCTTAACAGCTTTGTGAGATATGCAAGGGATATAAAATTATATCTCAATCTACAAAAAAGAACACCAAGATTCAGGGAAAATAGGACAATGCCATTTCTACAGTGAGGGGGAGGCTTCATTGTCTAAGTCAGTGCCTCATTTCCTGAGGGGAAATCTAAGACTGGAATCCGAGGTGCCTGATGTCCCTGGAGCTCCCCCCAATGATAAAGCGTGGTCAGTTTGGAGGAAGTAGCTCCAGCTGCTCCTGACATATCACCAGTTCTAAAAAATGAGAATAAAACGGCAAATAAAGTCTTGGTTTTATTTTAAAAAATAGTTTGACCCAGCAGGGCGCAGTGGCTCACGCCTGTAATCCCAGCACTTTGGGAGGTCGAGGCGGGCAGATCACCTGAGGTCGGGAGTTCAAGACCAGCCTGACCAACATGGAGAAACTCCCTCTCTACTAAAAATTCAAAATTAGCCGGGTGTGGTGGCACATGCCTGTAGTCCCAGCTACTCGGGAGGCTGAGGCAGGAGAATTGATTGAACCCAGGAGGCAGAGATTTCAGTGAGCTGAGATCGCACCATTGCACTCCAGCCTGGGCAACAAGAACGGAACTCCATCTCAAAAAAAATAGTTTGACCCTGAGAGTCTTGGTAACTCCCAGTGGTCCCAAACCACATGTTGAGAACAACTACCAGCACAGAGCAGGGAGGAGAGGTAAACTGTGGAGGGGGTGAAGAGAATAGCAAAGTCCCCCGCATCCCAATGTTGGCCACAGCCAGCCGTGGCTGGAAGGCTGGGAAGAGAACACCACTCATGTGTTTGTCTCAGTGAGCTCAGCAGCTATGACGAAACACCAGACTGGGTGGTGTCAACAACAGACATTATTTCTCATGGTTCTGGAGGCTGGGAAGTTCAAGGTCAAGGTGCTGGCCAATTTGGTTCCTGGTTCATAAGACCTGTCTTTTCACGGGACCTTACCTGGCAAAAAGAAAGAGTGATTTCTCTCTCCTCTTCGTAGAAAGCCACTAATAAAATCCTGAGGGCCCTTCCTCATGACCTCATCTAACCCTAATTACCTCCCCAAAGTCTCAGGTCCAAATAACATCACATTGGGAGTTACCGCTTTCATGTGAATTTTGGAGGGACGTAATTGAGTTCATAATTCGTGTTTGTCCTGTTTCAGTGCTCATGCTGTTGAGGTTCTGGGGCTTTTTTTCCTGGACCATGGCTTCCTCTGAACATCTCATCCTCTCTGCCGACTGTGGGCACCTCCTGGAGGTGCAGGGGGCTGGCAAGCAGAGCAGAATTTGCACCTTTCCTGCCTCCCTTATGGTGCAGACCTGGGTCTGGGCTCGCAGGAGGCTCATAAATACCGGTGACTGGAACAGAGCAGTCAGGCTGTGTCCTCAGCCAACCCTGAGTGCCCTGGGCAGGCATCTCATACGCTTTCTGGAAGACCAGTGAGGCTGGGCTGGGCTGAAGCCCGGAGCGTGGGCCTTGCCAAGCGCCAGCCCATCTCTCTGCAGAAAAGCTCCCATTTTTGTCTGGTGCTCCCCCTTCCCTGTTTCAGCTGCATCTTTGAGACGAGGTGGTCAGAGCTGGCAGAAGCCAGGTGTCTGGGAATGAGATTTGAATCAGCCTTTTTTCCCCTCTGAATGACTGTGCTAGGTGAAAGTCTCCCTCTTCTCCCAGCAGGAGACTTTCCATGTGGAGGAGGCAAGTGGAAAGTTAGGGGAAGCAACAAAATGAGAATGTTCGCCCAGCTTGTCTTCAGAACCTGTCACCCCATGTTCCGAGTCTAGTTCAAATGACCAGGGTCCGGCCCCTGTAGCCCCACCCTAACCGCCCCTTTCCCAGATGTCCTGGGGCTCCTGCAGGAGGAAGGATTAATGTGGCCTCCCTCCTCTGTGACTCTCCCATGCCACCCACCACCTACTCCAGTCTGGAATGCATTGCTCATCTTTCTAACTCATTCCTACTCTCACCTCAATTTCCTCCTCCTGCACATGGGTGCCCCCTCCAGACTCCATGCAGCCTCCACCACCATCTCCAGTCCCTAACATCTCTGCTTGCTGCAGGGTATTAGGCATTTGCAATGCATCTCACATTGTTTTTTCTTGTTATTGAATATCTATGAGATCTTCTCTCAAATCAGAATATAAGAAGCCCCTTGAAGACTACATCAAGTGTTTTTCATTCCTAGTACCCTCCCTTCCTTCTGAATGTTGTCCTTCTCTCTCCTCCCCCACAGCACACACACACACTCATAGACGGAGGGATGATGGCATTCTAGCTGCTTGGTGAAAAACAATTTGGAGAATGAAAAGACAAGCCACAAACTAGGAGAAAATTTTGCAAAACACATATCCGATAAAAGACTTGGATCCAAAATATGCAAAGAACTCTTAAAACTCAACATCCAATTTCTTAAAATGGGCAAAAATACAAAACAATAGCCAAGCGTGGTGGTGGGTGCCTGTAATCACAGCTACTCAGGAGGCTGAGGCAAGAGAATCGCTTGAACCCAGGAGTAAGATGTTGCAATGAGCTGAGATCACACCACTGCACTCCTGCCTAGGTGACAGAGTGAGACTCTGTTTAAAAAATAAATAAATATATAAAGTATGTCACATAAACACCACCACAATCAAGAAATAGACCATTTCCATCACCCAAAAAGCTAGAAATCCTCCTCGTGCTCCTTCCCAGACCACCCCTACCCCACCTCCAGCCTCAGGTTACCAGTGGTCTACTTTCAGTCCCTGCCATTTAGTTTTGACGTTTCTAGAATTTTGTAGAATTATGACTGTATCATACAGTATGTCTCCCTTTTGTGGCTGGCTTTTCTGTGCATGTTGAGTCAGTGGCAGGGGGACATCCTGATACGTTTGAGATTCAGCCACACTGTTTGCAGTGGTTTGAATGTGTCCCCCAGAGTTCATGTGTTAGAAAGTGAATCCCCAGTGCATCAGAGCTGGGAGTTGGGGCTTCATAAGAGGTGACTAGGTCATGACAGCTCTGCCCTCATGTATGAATTAATGTTACTGTGAGAGTGGGTTTTTAATAAAGGGGACTCTGGCCCCCTCTTGCTCTCTTGCTTGCTCTCACTTCCTAGTGCCATGCCCTTGGACTTCCCAGCCTCCAGAACCATGATTCAAATATATTTCTGTTCATTTTAAATTATCAAGTCTGTGGTATCCTGTTATAGCAACAGAAAATGGACTAAAACATTGTTGCAGGTATTGGTAGTTCACCCAAAGGAACTAATTTCTAACTGAAGGATTTCAGATATGATAAACCCCAGGAGAGGAAAGCACACTTTTATTATGAGTAGGACCTTCCCAGGCTGCTTGAGTTGTGCTGATCCTGGTGCTGATTCAAAGCAGGGAGGCACTGAGTGATGTCACACTGAACTGGGCCCCAAATGGGCTCCAAGCATGGGAAGTCGTTGGCGGGATTGAGTCACTCCCAGCCCATGTGGGTGATGGAAAGGGCAGGTTAGTCATGGAACCTGGTCTCATGGAAGGCTCCTCTTTCCCTCCCAGATGGAATTTTCTTCTTTGCTGAATACAGAGGACTGCCCTGCGTGGCTTTATTTATTAGAGAAAGCTATGAGAAGCTTTGAGCTTCTCCAAGTAAACTATTTTGTACTTTCAAACAGGTTGTTTAGTGATGCTGATTAATAATAAATTAACCAAAAGAAGGCCGAGTGCGGTGGCTCACGCCTGTCATCCCCGCACTTTGGGAGGCCGAGGCAGGTGGATCACTTGAGGTCAGGAGTTGGAGACCAGCCTGACCAACATGGTGAAAACCCATCTCTACTAAAAATACACACAAAAAAAAATTAGCCAGGCATAGTGGCACACGCCTGTACTCCCAGCTACTTGGGAGGCTGAGGTAGGAGAATTGCTTGAACCCAGGAGGTGGAGGTCGCAGTGAGCCAAGATCACACCATTTCGCTCCAGCCTGGGCAACAAGAGTGAAACTCCATCTCAAAAATAACAACAAAAACAATAATAATAAATTAAGCAAAAGAGAAAGGGATGAAGTTTAGCATACTATGGTTGACAATAATTTTACATCCTAGAAAAGAGACTAAATGAAATTACACTTCAGTGTGAAAACGTTGTGTTTCCTGGAGAAAAAGACAGATGAGCCCTACCCACTCCTGATTGTACACATATGCAGTTTACAATTGTGCTTTTTGAGCAGATTTGGAACTCTCCTAGGGCTTAGCTCACCTGAGTCTGGGTCTGGTCTCAGCACCCCTGCTAACCCCTCCCAGGGAAGGTGCTGGTGTTGACAGCTCTCTGGGCCTTTGTTTCCCTGTCTGTAAACAAGGTGCTTGGAGCACAAGTTCTCAAGTTTCATGGCGGCTCTTTAGATTTTAGCCCTTTAAATCTTTAGATTTTAAGGGTTTTGACTCCATCGGCACAGCTTGGCCCTGAAGAGAGCAAGCACACATTGCTGTGTGAGAGACAGACCACTAAGGGGCGCTGCTTCCTCGGACGAGGTGGGAATTCTCCTCCCCATTCCTCTCTCCTCTGAAGAAACTGTCTATATCAAAAGTGGTTGTGATAGAATGTTCAGATTTGAGATGATGAGAAACACGGAAGCCAAATCATAGGATCTGATAGACATCTGGCCAACATAGGAACACTGGAGTATGTGATCTATGTGACCATCCCCTCCCGAAGGCCAGATCAAACACCCACCCCTTGACATATACAGACATTAATTGCTTAATGACAGGAGGAAATACATTCTGAGAAATGCATCATTAGGCGATTTTGTCACTGTGCAGACATCACAGAGTGTACTTCCACAACCCTAGGTGGTATAGCTTACCACACACCTAGGCTACATGGGGTAGCCTGTTGGTCCTATGCTACAGATTTGTACAGCATGTGACTATTGAGAAAACTGCAGGCATTTGTAACACAGTGGTAAGTATTTGGGTGTCCAAACATAGAAAAGATACAGTAAAAAAAAAATGATAGACCAGTTTAGGGAGGGCATTTATCATGAAGGGAGCTTGCGTGGCTGAGTCAGGGACTGCATGGTGAGTGAATGTACACTGCACACTGCTGTCAACTGTATAAACACTGCACACTTAGGCTACACTCAATTTATAGAAAGTATTTCTTTTTTCAATAATGAATTCACCTGCGCTTACTGTAACTCTTTCACTTTATAAACTTTTTAGCTTTTAAAACATTTTTTGGCTCTTGTAATAACACTTAAAACATAAACACTTTGGACAGCTGTACCAAGTTTTTTTATTTCTTATTCTGTAAGCTTTTTCGTATTTTTAAAATTATTTATTTTTGCCTATGTTGTAAACTTTTTTTTTTTTTTTCAGATGGAGTTTTGCTCTATTGCCCAGGCTGGAGTGCACTGGCATAATCTCAGCTCACTGCAACCTCCGCCTCCTGGGTTCAAGCAATTCTCCTGCCTCAACCTCCCAAGTAACTGGGACTACAGGTGCGTGCCACTACACCTGGTTAATTTTTTGTATTTTCAGTAGAGACAGCGTTTCACTGTGTTAGCCAGGATGGTCTTGATCTCCTGACCTCGTGAGCCGCCTGCCTCAGCCTCCCAAAGTGCTGGGATTACAGGCATAAGCCACCATATCCGGCTCAAACTTTTTTGTTAAAAACTAATACACAAACACACCCATTAGCCTAGGCCTGCACAGGGTCAGGATCATGAGTGTCGCTGTCCTTCACCTCCACATCTTGCCCCACTGGGGTGTCTTCAGGGCCATTAGCAGACATGGAGCTGTCATCTCCTAGGATAACAATGCCTTCTTCTGGATACCTCCTGAAAGACGTGACTGAGGATGTTTTACAGTTAGCTTTTTTTAAAATAAGTAAAAGTGCACCCTAAAATAACAATTAAAAGGATAATAGGGTAAATATATAAGCCAGTAGCATAGTGATTTATTATCATTATCAATTATTATGTACTGTACATAGTCACATGAGCTAGACTGTCATATGAGTGGCAGTTCATAGGCTGTTTACACCGCATCACTGAGACATTGATCACTACTTGCAGAGGTCTGTCTTGCAGACCTTGACTTAGCGACGGATGAATAAAATACTTTTACTTAGTACAGTGATCTGAGTGGGCTAGAGATGGCCGTCGGCTGCTTTCAGAGGGCGATTGCAGCTAAGAGACTACGACTCCTTGTTCTCCACATTTATTCAGCATAGATTTAATAACAGAGGTTCTAAGTTAACATGCTTGTGGGTAGCTAACACGGTGAAAAGAGTGGTTTTACAAATGATAAAAGGTTTTGGCTCTGCGGCCTAGAGTAGACACTATTAACGGGTAATGCTTTCTCAACTTGTTGAGAGGACCATCCAGAGCAAAGTTTACATGAGTAAACAAATTAGAGTAGGGACAAAGGAATGTGGAGTAAACAGAGTTGACTGGGGAAGCTTCTATCATTCCTGATCTTCACTCTATGACTTAATGCTCAAAGGTAAGAACTGGCAGCCTCCAGCCAGCCTCATTGAAACCTTTCGGCCTTCCAAAAGCTTTGAGACTATACTCTATAACTTACTTATATTTCTTTTAATATTGAGTGAATCCCAACAATCACTACAAATGTGAATAATTCCTTGCACTACAGTGTCACTACAGCTATGACGTCAATAGGAGAGAGGAATTTTTCAGCTCTGTTATCACATTATGAGACCAAGTGACATGGGACCACCATCATATACCCAGTCCGTCATTGACTGAAATGTCATCATGTGGCACGTGACTGTATTTCCAAATTACCTTCCCAAACGGCTGGATCAATGTTTGTTTGGATGGTTGATTGGTTCCCCATTTAATTTAACAAATAGACCATATGGAGCCTCTTCTTCAGCTGTATACATTTAGCTACTCGTTTCTGCATTTCTATTCATCTAAGTAATCATTACTAATACCTACTAAAATTATTCCCACTTTCCCACTTCATCAGATGGGCCTTCCATGGCCACCCCCACTGGACCAGCACCTGAGCCCCCTTTACCTTCTCTCCTCCTCACCAGCTTTAGTTTTCTCTATAGCGCTCAGTCACCACCCGACTCTCACATTTCGTCATTTCTGTGTCTTTGTGTGTGTCTTGTCAGTTTCCTACTCTGGCATAGGAGCACCATGAAGGCACAGACCGGCTACAGCATTTGCTGGGCCTCCCTGGAGCTTCCAGCTATGCCCCCTGGGACATGCTATGGTTCTTGCAATCTATGTCGACCCAGGCCGCCAGGAGAGTGATTCAGCAAGAGGGTGCGAAAGCCAAGGGAGAAAAAAGAAAGACTAGCCTCTAGCCTTTGACTCAGTAATCACAGTCTGGGAATGGATCCTAATGCGGTCATTCACATGACCCCTGGGGATGGAGTGGGCAGGAGGTGCTGCCTTCCTACTTACTGCGAGGGGTCTGAAGCCCAGAGGGACAGGGAGTCATGGTGCTCTCCTCAAAGATGGCCTCCTCACAGTGCAACATTTATTGTCCAAGTACCATGCCAGGGACTGTTCTGAGCCCATTCAGTCATTTTACTCCTTAGGAGCTTTAAAAAAAAAAAAAAAAAAAAAACAGGTATGGCTTTGTCACTCAGGCTGGAGTGCAGTGGCATGATCTCGGCTCAGATGCAGGCTTGACTTCCCAGGCTCAAGTGATCCTCCTGCCTCAGCCCCCCAAGTAGCTGGGACTACAAGCCCATACCACCATGCCTGGCTAATTTTTATATTTTTTGTAGAGACAGGGTTTTGCCATGTTGCCCAGGCTGGTCTCAAGTTCCTGGACTCAAGCAGCCCGTCCGCTTCAGCCTCCCAAAGTGCTGAGATTACAAGCATGAGCTACCGCACCTGGGCTCTTAAGAGCATTTTGAGTGAGGTGCTTCTTACAAATGAAGCATGTGAGGGAAAAGGGAGTTTACGAGTTAATGGTGGAGCCAAGATTTGAACCCTGGCCCCCTGACTACACAAGCATGCCCTGAACCCACTGTACGACTCTGCCTCTGCAGCAGTACAGGACCTGCGTGGTGGAGGTGGCAGGGCGCATCCAGACTTACAGACATAAGGCATCCCGCCATTTTGTTTCGTTTCATTGAGGACAACGGGCTACAGCTGTCCTGAAGTAGTCTCCTACGTCCTGATTTGAGGTCAACAAAAATGCATCAATAAACCATTCGGTGCAAGCTTCAAATACTCCACTCTTTTTCTCTTGGAAGTGGGGGCATAGTGAGGCGGAGATGGACTTACCGAGGCCTCCAGTGTGGGTCACTCATACTTGCTGGAGGAGTCAAGCTCCAGTTGGTTCTCCCAGCTCGGCCATCCACCGGCTCTGTGACTCTGGGAAAATCATTTCTCTGAGCTTGGGCTTTTTCATGTGTAACAATTAGCGGGAACCAAATCAATAAATGTTACTTTCACAAGGATAATTGTCATGGTGTAATTTACACTAGCAAAAAGATGTGAACAACTGAATATCCAATCATGGAGAAATGACTCCATTGCATGGCAGTTTCAGACCAGAACTGTCTAAAACCATTACAAATTACATTGAAAAATTAACACAAAATAATGCAGTGAAAAGAATCACCGGCCGAGTGCAGTGGCTCACTTCTATAATCCCAGCACTTTGGGAGGCTGAGGTGGTTGGATCACTTGAACCAGGAGTTTGAGATCAGCCTGGTCAACACGGTGAAACCCTGTCTCTACTAATCATACAAAAATTACCTAGGCTTAGTGGCACACGCCTGTAATCCCAGCTACTTGGGAGGCTGAGACACGAGAATCGCCTGAACCTGGGAGGTGGAGGTTGCAGTAAGCTGAGATCATGTCACTGAACTCTAGCTTGGGTGACAGAGCTAGACTCTGTCTCAAAAAATAATAATAATAATAAAATCAGGATACAAAAACCATAGCTACAATTTGGTTGAACAAATATTCTGAAGGAAATATTCCAAATAGTAGGTGTTTAACTATGAGTGATAGGACACCAGAGTGACAATTTCTTTCTTAAATTTTTGCATATTTTCTGAATGTTCCACAGGAAGTTTGCTTTTGTTTATACCAGACAAAACATTGTTTACAAAAGGTTTCCTTTCATTTTCTACCTTATTGGTGAATGCTTTAGCAGGAGCGGGTAGGACTAGCTGGAAGGATGGGAGACGGGGAAAGGGGAGAGCTCAGCTTCGCCAGCATTTCTTGAGCATCTGCTACATCCAGGCGCTGTGTAGGGTGTGACAGCTGAGTGAGAGCTCCATAACCAGGCATTAGTGTGCAGAGAAGGCAAGAGATTGTCACATTCAAAGGCCCTGGGGGATGAAAGAGAAGGCTTATAGGAGCACATCAAGTAAGGCCCAGGGGAGGGGGATTCAGATGACATTTTGAGGACCCTGGAGTCACAGAGGATTTTTTAAATTTTAATTGAAATTTTATTGGCTGTATTAAGTTCAGTACAATTTCATCACCTGTGTGGTTTTCTGTATCTCAAGATACTAAACAATTCCACCACCACCAAGATCCCTCCCCCAGGCCTTTGATAACCATACCCCCTTCCTCTGACCCCTTCCCTCCACTGCCCATAAGAGCCAAGGACTGATCTGTGGGGAGGGTAAGGACGAGGCAACGGAGAAGACCCCATATGTGCCTGGGAGAGCTCACAGGGGTCAAGGTGGGCTGTGAGTTGCAGTGCCAAGTTTGGGGCTTGCCAGGTTAGCTGTGGCCACCGGAATGTCCAGGTGGAAGTCTTTCGGGGGCCAATAGATTTAAATAGCCATGGTTTAGGAGAGATGCCTGGGCTGGAGGTGAGATTTGGGAGTTTCCACCTACCCCTGCAGGCGGGCAGGGTTTGTCTAGGCGTGGGGTGGAATAAGAGAGGACTAAGGAAGGAGCCACTTTCAGGTGACAGTCCATGTCTGCACAGGGGTGCCTTGTTTGCAACTAGCTGCCTCCTTGGCCCTGGCAAAGCCCTGCTCTTGCGTAAGGAGCCCTGTCTGTGCAGAGGGCTCTCCCAGCACGCCTCTCTCCCCCGCCCCGGGAGCCTCCGAGGCAGGCACAGGAGGTCCTTCTGCACAATGGCCCCCGTCTTAGCTGTGCCTTGTTCTGTCTCCAAGCACAGGGCTTGTTCATCCAGGGCTTGTTCATCCCAGCCCTGCCGTTCCAGGAAGGACCCAGAGGTCACGGAATCCAA
Source organism: Cacajao melanocephalus (assembly GCA_963573385.1). Lineage (NCBI taxonomy): Eukaryota > Metazoa > Chordata > Mammalia > Primates > Pitheciidae > Cacajao > Cacajao melanocephalus. Next base: position 2,725 of record CAUYLG010033457.1, on the reverse strand, counting down.
AGCGTTGAATTTACCAAGAAGAAAACTAGTCCTCGGAGAAGAGGCTTGGCCAGGGGCCAGAGATGTGATCTGGCCGAAAGGGGGCTGTCGACTCGTTCAGGATGTTTTCCCCCTACAGGAAAAGGGAGGTGGAACCCAAGCTAGACATACCCAAGTTTCTGAACACTCATTCCGCAGTTTTTATTGAGCGTGTACTATATGCCAGGCAGGGCCAGGGTTTTCGGGGTAGGAGGTGGACAAGGAATGGAAGGGTTAAATTCTGGGCGAGGAAAGGCCCCCTCTTGGGCTTTTCAGGCTCCGGAAACCCGGGCGCGAGGAGCCTGGGAAGGGCTGCCCCGAGGAGCTCCCTCTGGCCCGGGGAGGGGCCGCTCTCGAATTACAACAAAAGAGGCTGGAGGCCGGGCCTGCCGCCTCAGCTGCCTTCGGGGAAGGGGGTGGGTCCGGGGAGGGGTTTGCCGTCCTCCTCTGGTTAAAAGTAAGGCGGAAAAGAGTAAACACGCGACTGCTGCGCGCGGCTGCCTACGCTCGTGGCTCGCTCTCTCCAGCCGTCGGGAGACCTCGGCAGCCCCTACTCTGCTCGAGAAAGGAGCTCAGCGGCAGCGGACGCGGAGGGGGACCACCGTGGAGAGCGAGGTCCCAGCCCGGCCACTGCGGACCCCAGAAACCAAGTAAGAGCGCTTCTGGCGCCACCCCTTCCCCGAAGCGGTTCGCGGGAAAGCGGGAGCGTCCCTCTTGGGTCTTCAGGCTTCGCCCTGCGCGGGGCTTCCTCTCGACAGTGCTTGGAGGGTTCTCGAAGACTTCCTGCGAGAGCGATGCGAGGACGTGCCGGTTCACGGGTCCCCCTGCCGCCCCACGGGTCCCCCTGCCACCCTGGGCGGCCCCGCCCAGCCCTACCTCGTCTGGGCCCGGCGCGGCGCTGGGTTCCTTGACCGTCCCGAGCCCCCGTAGTCAGGCGGGACGGAGCCAGTGGAGTCTCCGTGCGCGCTGGGCGTCTTGGAGAGGGCCGCGCGGCTCCAGGGACAGCGTTTATGGAGTACTGATTATTGAGGAGTCGAGGGACGGGGGGCAGAGCGCATGCCCTCGGAGCTGTGGTTTTGGGGATGTAGAGCATGCTGGCTGGGACGGAGTGGGGGCAGGGACCCCAGGGGCTGCGCCCAGGAGCTGAGCGTCACTGCCTGGACCCGGTTCGCCCCCAGCCTGCCAAGGCTGTGGGAGCGCGGGAGCTCCCTGAGTCCGGGAGCAGAGGCGCGCGCGGCACGCCAGGTATGTACTCCCAAGTCGCCCTGGCTCTCCGGGGACCCTCTCCCGCCGTCATCACTGAGAAGCCCTGGAGTTGGAAAGAGCGGGCACGAGCGAACCTACGGCTACAGCTGACCCCAGTCTTGCGCCGTTGGTCCCGCCGTCCCCAGTGCTACAACTTTACGCAGGCGCTTTACACACCGCGCCCCCTCTCACCAGCCCAAAGCTGGAAGCCTTCCAGGTGTAGCTGCCTGCCCGAGGTGTCCCTGGAATCGGCACTGGAACAGACATGATTGGGAGAAACAAGCGAGGTTCCTTCCTCTCCGTGCCAGTGCTAAGACCTTCAAACCGCAGGAGTGTGGGGTGGGGGTGAGGGTTGGGGGGAAGAGAACGCTGCAGCATACTGCGGGGGAGCGGGCTGAACTACTACTCAGTGTGGTTAGGAAACCCCAAGTCCTGATGAGGAGAGAGATGTGCATGACAGGCAGAAACATGCTCCAAATTACTTTTGTCCCTAAGGTCTTGGAATTGCGGAGATTTCAAACGCAGTGTTTTTTTCTGTCTCTCCTAGAAAGAAAAACACTGAGGCCCAGGGCCATTGGGTTAGTCAGTGTGGGGACTGAAACGCATACCTCTTACTCCAGGTCCCTCCCTTATGCCTCCGTTAGCCTATCTGTTCTGGAACCCCAAAACGTCATTTGTCATCTTTGCTGGAATAAATTAGTTATTGATGGTGTATCATGTACTTAATGGTCAGGGATGGGATTTAGGCTGGAAGAGGAAGAATTCATTTCCCTGGTCAGTTCCCGGATAAGTGACTGACTCACTGCATCCTGACTTGACAAAAGTTTTAATCTCACTCCTCACCTTTGTCCTGTTCCTCTTCCTGGTCCCTATTATCTGCCCTGGAATGACCATTAGACTTACGACAAAATGCATGCACCCCATGGGCCCCTGGTGGCTACCCGGGCTCACCCCAAGGGAATTGAATCTTACTGATCTGTGTGTGTGTGTGTGTGTGTGCGCGCGTGCGCGCGCGCATGCGTGGACATTTGTGTATTTGTGCATGTGTATGTGTGCCAGTGTGCGTGCACATGTGTGTATGTGTGTGCAAGGCATGTTTGTGTGCATGTGTGCACGTGTGTGAGCATACATGTGTGCGTGCAGTGTGTTCCTGTGTGCATGTGTGTGCACGCCTGTATGTGCATGCATGTGTGCCCATGCTTGCATGTGTATGTGTGCATGTATGCACTTATATGTGTGCATGTGTGTATGTATGTGTGTGTTTGTGCATGCACGTGCATTTACTTCCCTGTAACTTTGTCTTAGTGACTTAATCTAAGGTCACTTAGGCATTGCATGGCAAAGTTGAGTATGAAACTCAGGTCAGAAGACAAAACGTACTTGACATCACACATTGGCTGACATTTTAAGCATCATAGATAGGAGATTCTGCAAAGATGGTTCTATTTCTTTTCTTTTCTTT